>BMAO01038313.1:175011-297695 GCA_019973975.1 Trichonephila clavata | reverse complement strand
ACTCTATTATGACTGAAGACGATCTTTTTCTTATAACTATTTTATTTACCTTATGTACAGGAGCAATATCAAAAACGAAACATGGATGAAATTCTACAAAAACAAAAACCTCTCTGTTGCCAGTACCGCTAGCTGAATAACAAGTTACATAATTAGAAAAGACAACAGGAAGTGTGAAATATAAAATGAGTGGCAACATTCTCCCACCTTTTGTATTGCAGACAAACACTTTAGAGCAATACAAAACATAAACAAATTATTACACACTTACCTTACAAACTCAAAACCTTATATATGACATTACAAAGTAAAATTATTAACAGTTCACAAATTCAGTCTTTTAACAGGAATTAATGGACGGCCCCATCGAGATTTCTTTCCTTCCTTGAGAACATCAGTTGCAGTAGGGCCTGGGTTCTGAGCAGCTATATCAGTTCCATGGTGGTCCTCGATGAGATGGTCACTAGCGCTGAGCTCCAAAGGATAAATTCGTTGAAGCGGTCGTATGATCTCACCACTGGCTAGTCGTAATTTTAGCCACACGCTCCACGCCGTCCTTGCCTGGAAACAATTCGATCACTTGCGCCAAAGGCCAATTCATTCGGTTTGGGTTCTTTGATTCAACTATGACGATTTCACCCGGAGAAATTATCTTTCTTCTTGAAGCTACTTTGGGACTTCTTACTAACTCTCCAAGGTATTCTTTGTAGAAACGTTTGCGTAAATTTGATCGTAAAGTGTGAAGATAACGCACTCGTTTCAACATATGCTGAGAATCAATCAGATCCAAATCAAATGTTTCTCTTTCTTTAATATCTTGGATGAAATGAGCAGGCGTGAGAGGTTTCAGCTCCTTCGGATCGTCTGACAAATATGTCAATGGTCGCCCATTTATTGTAGCCTCACAATCGGAGAGTAAAGTCAACATCTCTTCATATGTTACGCATGCTTTGCCCAAACACTTTCGGAGGAGTTCTTTGATGCTGCGAACCATCCTTTCCCAAAATCCTCCGTACCATGGGGCGGAAGGAGGGCTAAACAACCATTTTATTTTCATTAAAGAACATTCGGCTTGAATGAAATCCCAGTCCAAAGATTTCAAAAGCATTAGCTGCCCCTACGAAGTTTGTACCATTATCAGTGTATAGCGTAGAACCTCTTCCTCTTCTTGCCCAGAATCTCCTCAAAGCTTGCATAAACGATTCAGTGGAGAGAGATGAAACTAGTTCTAGATGAACTGCTCGATATACTGCGCATGTGAATAGCACTATCCACGCTTTGCTACCACCACGTAAGGAAAGAGGACCGGCCAGATCTGCGCCGGTTATTTGAAAGGCTGCAACTCTGTGTATTCTGTCGGGAGGTAAAGGAGCTGGATCTGGGTTAACTTTGCCAGCTGTCAACCTTTTGCATTTTATACATTGTCGTAAAATTGCTCTTACAACTCTCCGACCTTTGGGAATCCAGAATTTTTCTCTTAATTGTGCTAAGGTCGTTAACACTCCAGCGTGCATTAAGGATCTATGAGTATGCAAAACCAGTCTTTCTAGAAGAGGATGGTCTGGTAAAACTGTAGGATGCGTAAAGTCCTCTGGGTCTTGACTGAGAATCAGTCTCGTTTGAACTTTCAGGATGCCCTTTTCCTCGTAAAACTGTATCGTATCCTTATACTTCTCACGTATTTCAGAGGGCCATTCTGATTGCATGATTTTTATTAGAGTCTCCTCTGCCTTTTGAATCTCTTCACATGAAAGTGAATTAACTAATTTAGGAGAGTTTCTCTTAATATTGTTGCAGAATCTGAGAACATAAGCAGTCATTCGGAGAATCTTCCTATAGCTAGAAAAGTACAGGAATCTATCTCCAAATCTAACTTCGTTTTCTGTGGCTACATTTGTCACAACTGTCTTACGCCGCTCTAGAAATGCTTCATCCGGAGTCTCCGATACCTCAGAACATGGCCAAGATTCTTCATCGTTATACAGCCAGCCGGGACCCTCCCACCATTTGCTTTGCAGGAGGTCTGACCAATCACAGCATCGGGTAGCTAGATCAGCAGGGTTGACTTCTCCAGGTACATGTCTCCAGTCATCTATATTGGTCAAATCCCTGATTTCCTTCACTCGATTTCCAACGAATGTGTTCCATGGCTCCTTTTTCTTAATCCAGCTTAAAACCACCATTGAATCGCACCAAAAATAGGTTTTAGAAGTAGTTCGTAGGATAGAATCCACAGTTTCTGCTAATCGAGCGCCTAGAGTTGCTCCCAACAATTCAAGTCTTGGGATTGTGGATTTTTTCATTGGAGCAAGTCGAGCTTTAGCTGCCATGAGTTTGACAGTCACCTGTCCTTTGAATTCACATCGTAGAAAGGCACATGCAGCGTAAGCGTAGGCAGAAGCATCCGTGAAGATGTGCACCGTGAAATCATCGTAATTTTCAGCAAACAATCGTCGAGATATTGCACATTTAGACATGAAATGCATGGTTCTCTCCCAAAGTCTATATTTATGTTCAAGTTCTACAGGCAACACCTCATCCCAGCCTATTTTTCCTCTCCAAGCTTCTTGCATAAGCAATTTTGGTAACAATAAAGCTGGAGCCGTAAAGCCAATCGGATCGTATACACTGTTGATCACAGATAGCAGTACCCTTTTTGTAACTGGCTTTCCTTGGGTGCAATCTATATTTGACGGTAACTTGCAAGAGAGTTCGTCGCTGATTACATCCCAACTCAGGCCAAGTACCATTTGTTTATCTTGATCTTCCTTAGAGTCATTAGAAGCCCAACAGCGCAATTCAAATGCGCCTTCTTTCATATTTCTATGGATTGCGATTTCAGTTGTTCCAGTTCTGTAACGTCATTAACACTCGTAACTAAATTGTCCACGTAAAATCCTTCTTTTAAATGACCAATTGTCTTCCTGAGGGCTCCCTGTTTGGAATTTTTCTTGTTCTAGATGGTAACTTATAGTGGCATTCAGCAGAAAAGGGCTGGAGGAAACGCCGAAGACTACTCGACAATGACGATAAATTCTTATTTTCGAGCATTCAGTGTTCTCCCACCATAAAAATCTTAAGACATCTCTATCTTCAGTTCTCAAACGTATCTGTAGAAATGCCTGTTTCACATCTGCAATTACACCTATGGCACCAGAACGGAATCTTAATAGTAAAGGCAGTATTTTATGTATAAGACTTGGGCCCACACTTAAGCATTCATTCAAAGAGGCATATCCCGGTTTCTTGAACGAAGCGTCGAAAACTGGGCGAACCTTCGTGGTATTGCTTGAGGGCTTAATGACAGGTCTGTGAGGTAGGTAATGGACTTCCTTGGCAGGCTGATCTAATGCGACAGCTTCTATAATACCTTCTGACTCCCACTGTTTAAATACATTATCGTAGGCTTCAAGGTAATTTTCGTTTATCAAACGCTTAGTTGCTGTACGAAGTCTGGATTCTGCTGCGTCGTATTTATCACATAGAGCAGGATGTCCAGCTAGCCATGGTAAAGCCACTTCATATCTTTGATCTTCACAGAGCCTAATTGTTTCCTTAAAATGGGTCAAAGTTTCTTCTTCAAGAAGGCTTTCATTTTCCTTCTCTATGGGATCTGTAATGCCCAAAACTTCCAAGTCCCACATTTTAGGCACGTCCATATTTTGTAAGCTTAATGTGACTAGGTTAACAACTTCCTTTTTCTTTCCCAGTCCTAAAATTGTCCAACCCAGCAAGGTCTCAACTGCAGATACTCCTGAAGATAATACCTCTATTCTGCCAGTCAAAATGCTTCCAAGTATATCAGCTCCCAGAAGAACTCGTATAGGTGGTGAATCTCTTCCAACATCTGTAAGTTTTATTCCTCGGGAAGAAAGCTCAGAAAGCAATTTCCTGTCATGTATTCTAGGCAGGGTTGAGCATATCTTTTGTTGCTCGAGAAGAGACAATGGAGTTGAATATTTGCGATTTAAGCTTTCTACGTTTACCATGTATCTCTTATGCTCAGAAGCAGGGGAAATTCCTCCGCCAAACAGTCCTTGAGAAAATATCTCTCTTCCAGATGGAGAAAGGAATAGTTCTGCAGCTAAATTCTTTTCTATATAGGACCGCTGAGATCCATCATCCAACAATGCTCGAGCACACACTTCCTTGTCTCTATTTCGTAGTCTGATCATAATAGTTTTGAGATATATTTCATGTTCAGAGGGAAGATTTGTTAGCAATGTTTCTGTAGATCTCTGCTCATTATCGGCTGTTCTGTCCTTAGGCGAAAAATTACTTTCCTTTCCCTTGCGTAAATCTGGGCAAAGTAATGGATAATGTCTCCGTTTGCAAATTAAGCATCTCACACTACTATGACACCTTTTTGCTAAATGTCCAACCTTAAGGCAAACGAGACAGCATCTTTTCCTTATAACTTGCGCTTTCCTGTCCTCATAGCTCATATCAAATAACTTTTGACAGTCTTGACTTAAATGAGGGCGGTCACAGAAAATACAATTAAGTTTTGCACCAGTTGTACTTGAAATTAACGTAGCCGCAGTGGGTTCATCTTTATGGACCGATTTCTGACAATCTTTTCGTATAGCACCACCTCCCCTATCTTTACCGAATCCTTCACGAGCTAAACGTATCATTTCTTCTGATTCGACTTCATGGCGTAAAAAGCACATAAGTTTTCCCAGGGATCTCTGACTTGTAGCATCATCAGTACTTTCTGAAATTCTACTCCTTTCCCACGCTCGCAGAACATTTTCTGGCAAACATGACTCCACCAATGGCTCTAGAAAGTCGGCAAATTTTTCTTTTGTGCGGCCTAAGCTTTCCAATGCTCTTAATTTTGTTTCTAGCATATCGTAGAGGGTGGCTAAATCAGGGGCATTCTTTCCAGTCGTAGCATTTTTCAGAACCAGTGAAAGGAGATCGCGGACATATATTTGCACTAAGAGATCTTCTCGGCCAAATCTTAATTTCAACTGTTCGACGGCCTTTGGATAATTTTCAGTTGTTATTGGGAAACTGGAAATTAATCTAGCAGCTCTCGAATCAGGCACCATAGACTGGTATAAATATTGGAATTTGTCTATAGCAGTCAGTTCCTCTGAGTCATGAATTTTTGAAAATATACTCCAAAATGTCAAATATTCCTTAGGATCACCAGAAAACATCTTTAATTCAAATTTAGGTAATTTTAATTTTACCACATCAAGTTCTGGAGGACTTTCCAAAAAAGATCCGAAATCTTTTATTTAATAGCGTTTCTATCTTGGATTTAAGCTCAAGAAAATTATCTCTATAATCCTCGGCCGCCTGAAAATCACTTTCGTATTCGGCAGCAGTTTCATTGTTTTCTAGAAGTAACGACGAAATTTTATTCTGAATCTCATCTAAACGTAAGAATTTATCTTGTAACTGAGACTTGACTGCGCGCAACTTATCGCCATCCTTGGCGTCTTCTTTCTTCGCCAAACATTCCTTCAACTTGTTCGCCGTAGTCGTAAATGAAGTTCTTAACGACTTTCGTTTTGTTTTCAAAGCATCCATATTCACATGAAACTTAAAATAGTTTCTTAAAATAATTCGTAATAAATTCTTAATGTCTGTTTATAAAGAAGAACGTAAAGTGAATATATTTTCTGAAACTTAAATCACTTTCGTAAACTTCATATCGTAACTCATAAACAGTAATTTAAATTATTCGTACCTGTACATTTTATAGTTCAGAAATCTTCGAAAGCAGAATTCTGTCCTGTCGCGGACGCCACTTTATTATGACTGAAGACGATCTTTTTCTTATAACTATTTTATTTACCTTATGTACAGGAGTAATATCAAAAAACGAAACATGGATGAAATTCTACAAAAACAAAAAACCTCTCTGTTGCCAGTACCGCTAGCTGAATAACAAGTTACATAATTAGAAAAGACAACAGGAAGTGTGAAATATAAAATGAGTGGCAACAGTACTTTTTACCATGTTTTATTAACTCGCTTTCTTGTCTGTCCGGGTGGAATTTTGTAATTGATTTTAAATTAACTTCCCGATGAGCAAGAGACTTAAAATTTGGACTATAGCTCAGAAGTGGATGACAATGCATGAAAATGGTTATAAAAACATGGTACATAAAAAAATTGTTTTATTAAGAAATTTTACCATGTTAAGAGAAAATTTCTGCAAAGAGCAAAAGTTGGCAACAACGATGCTCATGCTTTAGATTGTGTAACTATGACGACACAGGAATTTAGTCCATTGCAGACTACATCATAAAAATACGATATCAGATTAAAAATTATCAATTAGATTGAGTTACTTTAACCGTTAAGCAACCGGTTTAATGAAGGTCATTTGGTGTTATTTGCACATACTTTAAACACACAGTCGTTCAAAATATTTATAACAAATTATGATTCTAAGAGAAATAAATAATTTGTCTAGCTCATTTAAAAAAAAGTTTTTTCTCCGTCATTGTCATTTTTTTACGTGTGTGGCTTCTCATCATGAATAAATTTTAAATTTAAAACTTTGTAAAATTGTACTTAAAATCTTTCAAATTATGGAAGTTTAAAATAGAACTCTATTGTTGTATGAGTTCATCAGACAGTTGATAGTAAAAAATAATTTTTACTCAACACTGTCAACAAAATATTTTTTGGGACTAAAAACCATATAGTTAATTTCCTATTTGAAACACACATGAAAAATGAAAAAAGAAAAATTACTGTACAAAATATGTATAATTTACAAGAATAGTAAAAAAATTAATATATGTACGCATTTATATTCCTTATGTCTAAAAATACTGAAATACGAAATTCATTGTAATTCCGTCCACTTGTTAAGAAAGTATTCATACTTGAAAATATGACTGAACAACAAGTCATAGTTTTAAAAATTAGTTTAATCATATTTACGGGCCCAATCCTGCAGTGTTAAAGTAAACGATTACTTTAAAATCGTGGATTTAGTAAAAAAATTCAAAATTTTTTTTTTTAATAATTAATTTTTAGACCAATTTTTTTGGTTTATAAAAATATAAATTTTTTTTAAATTTTGTGTTTACTATTATAAAAAATACAGCCATTTTAATAATAGCGGGCACAGTTACATATTTTATAACGTGTTTTATATATAAAATGCGATTTGTCGGAAAATGTGGATATAAGGATAGGAATCACTGAAAATTAAAAAAAGATAACGGAGTGAATTTTTTTTTATGTTTTGTAGAAAATTTTAAGATATAGTTTTTCGGAAAATGTCGTTGCAATAAAAGGAACCCCTTAAAAGTTAGGAAGATAATTGAAATTTCTTGAATGGTTTTTTAGAAAAATTTAAGAAAGTTTTGACTTACTTTTAGGAAAAATCATTGTATTATTACAAAAAAAAATTATAATTACTTATATAAATATAACAGATTTTTTTAAAGCGATTTCGTATTCTAACATACATTATTCTATTGTTGATGAAAGTTTAAATATCTCTTGTCTTTATGGTCAATTCAAAGATGAACAGTAATGTAACATGAATGTCTAAATATTAAAAATTCATTCATAAACCTTTTATTCTGAGTGGGCCACATTCATGTAATTTTCTACGAAATTCCCTCAGTTTTTCCCTATTTGAATATAAAAAAAAAATTTCCTTTTCTTTACAATTTTAGCTTTTTATGCATAATTTACAAAATAAGTCTGAAAAAACTCCTTATACCTCTAAAAAATGTACTGCACATAATACAATCCCTTTGGACAAAGGGGGAACAGTATGAATTGTTTGTAAGAATGAATAATTGTATACGACCCCCTAAAAAGTTTCCCCAAATATTTTCAAAGCTAATTATCAAATTCAAATTAAATTTGAAACATAAACTAGAAAGACCATTCTCTACAAAATTCTGCAATACGATTTTTTTAACATTATTGCTTAAGACTGTAATTTAACTGAACTGAACTCAGTGGCGCAACAGCTCATGAGGGCCAAGGCCTGCTGTGCTTATCTCAGCTTTCGTGACCTTAGGTGCTGGGGTGCATGTGCAGATGTTTTGGTCAAGTGGTCAGTCTGACGCGAAACCCCCGGTGTTCAGTTCCCAAGCAAGCTTGGAACTCATTTTATCGACCCGCTGAAGGGATGAAAGACTGAGTTGATCTTGCACAGCCCGGGATTTGAACCCCGGACCTGTGGTGCGGAAGAACACTATAGTTTAGTTCCTATTAATTCATTAATATTTGAAAACTCTATCCAACTACGACGAAAAATGTTAAAGTTATTAAGTCGGTATTGTTTTTATATAAACACTGTAAATACATAATCTATATTTAAAACACATTGTTGTGATATTATTATCAGTTACGCATCCGGTGTGAACCCGGGGCTTATAGTCGTGAACTATGGGGCGGCTTTGCTTTTGTCAACAAGTGTCATCCTCGTCACTTGACCATGGTTAAAAACAATGAAGTACTCCGCCAATAACTCTCGTGTAGCTTACTCTCTCACACATACTTCTGTTGAGTCTTGGGTTCGATTCTTGGAACCACTAAAGGCCTGCAGTGTTAAGAAGCCGATGCTCGGTGGGTGGGTGAAAGCTTGGAAAGTGTGGGAAGCTATCTCTGATACTGTTCTCGTCACTTAACCAAGGTTCAAACTTGTGAGGTCCGTCGCTAATAGTCCTCGTACAGCAACATGGTGCAATGTTATTAAAAATCAAATTCAAAATCAAACAAAAATCCAAGAAAGCACGCTCATACATTTACGACTAATACAAGATCAGAAAACTTTCAAGATCCTCCAGACAAAATGAGCAAATGCTGAGGTACTCCTTACTTTGTTTTTGAAATTATAGTTCCTTTTGAAATGTCATCCTCATCACTTGACCTTGGTTAATTATTTCAAGTTCCGCAGTCAATAGCTCTATTATAGCTTCATAGTGCTTCATTAGTAAGCAATCAAACAATCAACTATATTTTCTTTTGATTTAACATCACATTTAAAATGTTTAATTGATGAAAGCTTCAATAAATTTAACCTGTAAAACCATCTTCAGCATCATTTAAAGCAAAAATATGATAAATTATTGTATGAAATGGTGTAATTAATTCTGACTTCGGCTTTTCAGTTTTTAATGTGATTAAAATTGTTTCTGGTTACACACTCTCATACTATACTTTCATCAGCAGCAGCATTGGCATGACAGCCTTTTGTGGGACTGAGCCTTCCTCAGAAATTTTTTCCATTTTGTCCTTCTCCCAATACTGTACTTTAAATATTTTATACATCAGAATCGTGTGTGTTGTGAGTAGAATTCACAAGTATTGTGTAGTGCGTTTTTAAAAATGTGATATCGCTCTCAAAGCTAAAATAACTGCTATAATAGTTTTTTCCGAATGAAAGGTTTTCAATTATACGTGCGAACTTCATTAAAACAAATAAAAAATGATAAAGTGTTTTGAGTTAAAGTATTTAAAAATTCGTCGTGCAAAAAAAGATTGAAAATGGATGAAGGAAAGGGAACATATGAGTCAGAAAATTACAAATATCATAAAGAAACAAATTGTTCCAAGTTTTGATAAAAGCTCTAACTCTTATCATATCGCAACAAAAAAGAAACTTGCAACATTAACAATAAGCTAACTATTAAAAAAATTACATTTATTTGTTTAACTATTCAAAATTTTATGCCATGTTATACACCTAATTCAAAAGTGGCCAAGGTAGCCAAGTAGTAATGGTCAGAGAGACTTTTAAATGGAAAAGTATTGGTTTCTAAAATGTAAATCTCCACCTTTAAGACTCTAGGTTTAATGAGAATTAGATTATTGATTATTTTAACTTTAGGGTTAGCATGTAAAGTCAATGTCCCACATAAGATCATTCTGCCAAAAGCTTTGAATATCATCGCTGTTTGGCATGAAACTTTATTTTAGCATATCAAATCAATCGAATTTTTAAAAAATTTATATCAATAATAGTTCATTTAATATAATATTGCTTCCAAAACCCTAGTCTTTAGATAATAATTTTAAAAAAATGAATTAAAAAAAAGAAATTCTTTAATTGAAATCAACTATTGTGTTGTTTGTTTTTTTACTCATTACTTATAACCGAATGTGGATTGAAAAAAAGTTAAATGAATGAAAAAGAAAGGAAAATTCGAAACATATTTGTCAAATTTTTATTTCTTGGTCATCTCTAACGGCGGAGGTTCATAGGGATCCCCCTTGATGACGTGAGATCTCTGGATATCTTCCAAACGAGAAGCTCCTAAAAAAAATGAGATCAATTACCAAAAGTATCGAAATAAACAACTTGTTTATCGAAAATAAATAGCCCAATTTGGAGAAATTGCAATATTCAAACTTTAAAGTAAGTTTTAGAATTACAAAACCATTACACAACGGAGATTCCGAAAGCAAGACTAAAGGTCGATCATTTTTGTTACGTATCATTTGTGGAATAACTTCTGTAAAAAAAGAACATTTGAAATCATTCGGAATGCTTTGAATTGCAATACGAAAATCTGATGAGAGAGTCAAAATGATCAATGGAATATCAATCAGGATATTGAATTAGGCAAAATGACGTATAACCGGAAAAAGGAATTCACAGCTCAGACAATCGCATCGAATTCAGGAAGTATTATATAATAGTTTCGACAGAGGTATTCGCTAAAAATGGAATGCAATCGTCAATTGGGTACAGAGTGAAAACTTAACAAGTAATATAAAAAAAATTAAGTCAATTCCTACTTAAGTCATTAAAGAAAAAGCCTATTTTAGTTACTTTTTATTAAATAACTATAATTAATATTTATATGTATATACATATGACACAATCTCAATATAAAGTGACACAATAGAAAGCGATTTTCTTTGCAATATTCCATTTTCCTTTCGATATAGGCTGTTGGACTATTATTTTGTTTGTTACTATTTATTCACTAATTACAATTAATTAATGAATTAATATTAGAAAAAACTGTATTGACATCAAGTGTCATCCACTACAAGTTTAAATAAATGTATTTAAACTTGAGTGGATGAATAAAAGTATTTTATTAGCGATTGAAAATTTGAACAAGATATATATATATATATATAGGGAGAGTGTGAACTATTAGTAGAAATTTAATAAAGATATGCGTAAATATGCTCGTTATAGGTTACTAATATACTACTCAATTTTCAGAATATTAGAATAACCCCCAAAAAGGGGGGGATTTCATATTATCTTGTACAGTACGAGGTATCTTTTAAAAATATACAGCGGACACTAATGTAGAATTTGAAAAGTGTTTAAGGTAACCTGTCGTATGATATATTATTCACATGTTTCATAAGAATTAATAAATATTAAGAATTGCTGAAATAAATTTAAAAAATTAAAATAGTAACATTTTAGTTTAGTTATGATAACAATTGTTTGTAATTATAACTAAATTAATGAATATTTAAATTTTTTTGTCACTTTAACATTTTTATAACTTATGGACTTATTTTTAATTATTATATTTGAATTATTAATCCTTTATAATATTTAAACATTAAATCATTGTATATTTATTTATTTAATTATATTTTAATTATTAATTATTTTATAATTTTTAATTATCGAAAATATTGTATTCTTATTTATTTATTATAATTTTAAAAATCAATTTTTTATAATTGTTTCATTATCATTTTGACATATTACATTTTTGTAATTTTTGATTCATTTACAATTGCTGTTCTTAGTTATTTGTTATATATATTATAGATATTTAATTATTATGTATTTTTTCATTATTCATTTATTACGTACTTTTTTGTGTCCAAAATAAATAGTTGAGAAGTAGTTAGCTTATTTTTACTTGTTGCGCTTACCATTTGTTCAGTTATTGCTATAAAATAAAGTAACCATGATTTCACCCTTTACTTTATATCAATTCTTTATGTATATTTCTTTTATCTACACTACCGTATTTACTCGAATCTAAGCCGCACTCTTTTCGGGTGTGGCTTAGAATCGAAGGCAAAACATTTGTTGGATGGGGGAATTGAGTTTTCCTCCTTTTCAAAAGGAAAAATGCCCATTCTAGCCCCTTGCATCAATGACATCCCATTTCGCAGTTAATTAAATCTATAGTATTTAGCCTATCGTAAACATCATTGTCAGCTCGTGTTCAGGAAACTTTTTGTGTATGCTTTCTTTTAATCATCTAAACATCACAGATATCGATAATGGTATCAAGACTATTTCACTATGGTGCAAGTTTGAAAAAGGAGGCAATTTTATGTGCAAAAAAATAATTAAATAAAAACGAAAACAGCAGTGGCCATTGAAAATTTGACACGGATGAAACAAATATACGTCGATGGCTCAAACAAAATGATATAATTTTTACTTGAAAATTTTCAACAATCTTTAATAATTGTTATACATCCTTCTATATAACACATTCTTTTGCAAAAATGCTGCATAAAAAATCAATGGCAAGGAAGACGACATCGTGTGGGAAAACGGCGACGAATTCCGAAGTCAGCTGTGATTATGGGAGTGACGAACCATTTTCGAAACACGATTCTTAGGGTTACAGTTATTATAGGTTCATGTATGTATTTGAAACATTTTAATGCTGGTAAAATAAATTAAGCATTAGCTTCTTATTATTTCGCAATATTTTTTTTTAAAATTTCTGAAGAATCGAATATATGTTGATGAACTTTTTACATATTTTTTTCTTCTCAACTACAAATAGAGAATTGAGAGCGCGGCTTAGAACAGATGGTGGCTTAGATTCGATTAAATATGGTATATATATATATATATATACCACTTTTTTAATGTCAATACTTTATAAATATTTCTGTTTTGAAATTCTTTCCTTTCATAAATTTTCCTGACATGTAAGTTAATAAATAACTCATATAAAAATTTAAAAATAATCATATCCAAAACTTTTTAAAATTATTGTTGAAAAAAAAATGAGCAAGTAAATAAAATTACCCGTTAATGCCATTGTTGTGTCCAGCTGAGATTTCACTATTTTCAAGACATTTTCTACTCCATCTTGCCCCTAAAATTAATGCACAAATATTTTCTTAAAACATTTAAAGAGAAAGACATGTTTTTTTTTTGTAACGATAATAGTTTAATTTTTAGTAAATATTTAAGAAAAAACTCTTCTTACACTGTGAACAAGACCCCATATAGCGGGCCTTCCGAAGAAAACTGCCTTCGCCCCCAGAGCCAAGGCCTTGAAGACATCTCCACCCCTCCTCACTCCTCCGTCCAGGTAGACTTCAGCACGTCCCTTCACCGCCCTTACTATCTCGGGAAGCGCGTCCAACTGAAAAGAAAATTATCTATTAGTTGACCCATGGTAGCTCATGGTAAATATAGTTAATATAAATTGCTAAAACTAAATAGATGGGTCATTGCACATTGTTGTTTCGTGATCTCTTAAAATTACTTCATTACTTGTTAGCATAAGGGATTCCACAGCTATTAGCCCAAAAGACATTTTATTCCAAACTACATATACAGAACAGTATATTCATTTATAAGCTGCGAATGTTCACAGGCTTTTGCTGTTGAAAAGTTCTAGTCCCGTGTAAGGTTGAAAGATCTTGAAATGACCGGCTTTCGAGTGCGGCTGTCCCCGCAACACTTTTCGCGGGTATGGTTCAAAATCAGTTCATTCAAGCGGTTGCTCCAACGACTCCGGCACTCCGTCTTTCAAAGGTCATCGATGTTCACCCCCCCCCTTGGTCTTTGAGATGCGGCTGCCCTGAAAAATCCATTCGAGAGTCTTCGAAGAAGAAAAAACTTATCGAAAGATGATGCAGAAGATTGTAAGCGATCGAGAAGGTAATTCTCTTCAACTTGCCAGCCGACCCTTTAAACTCCCTCGGTGGACCTCTTTCACGCTCCAATCATCCTGATTGGCAAGTGTAGCGGATCTGCACGTGGCCCTCTTCGCTTTTGTCTCAACTCCAATGCAGCTTGGAGACAATAGGCTGGCGCGTCTGAAACCATTTCCGACGCAGTGCCAATTAAACCATCAAGAGGGCCAAAAATCACCTTGCCACTTTGACACTGAGGGTATATTTTTATCACGACAGGCCAGCATTCCTTTTCATTCAAATAGTTCGTAATCCACATGTGTGAGGGTGAGCCAACAAAGGATACTGTTCACAGGAGCGTTCTTTCTATAGGTCGCTGAGACTAAAATAGTCTGGGTGTCAGAGAAAGAAAAGGTGTGGCAACATCAAAGCCGTTTTCAGAATCGACTCACATCTATTTTCCTCCTGGCATGAGAGAAGAATACCCGGTTTTTTTTTTGGAAGACACAATGTCCCACCTTGGCATCCTGGTTACGCAGTACGTCAAACTTGACAAGTATTGTCAAGAAGTGTTACTGATGAACCGACGGCACAACATTAAATTATTAAATATAACGAAGCTCAGAGTCCTCACAAAGATTTGGTGCGGAAATTTGGAAAATATGGTGACAGTTCAGGCGTCATCCTCGTCACTTATCCGAGATCCACAATTACGAGGTCATTCTCAACAGTTCTTGAGTTGATTTGCAGTGTGTTACAAAAATCAGTCTTCTACAAAAAGCAGTACTTAGAACATATTTTATTTTGGCGCATTCCTTTCTGCTATTTTTCTTAATATGGAAACACTATGAAGAACATTGCATTTTCTAGAAAACACATACTATTACTTAAAATTTAGTAGATGCCCCACTTCAAAGGAAAAAAATAAAAGATAATATAAATTATATAACTCTCGGCCTCCGTAAATATTACTCGGTAATAGAATACATGAACAAGGATACATAATGTGCAGAATTGGAGCAATGGTTTCGAAGACTGTCTGTATCAAAAGACTGACAACAGAAAACAATCTAAATTATTAGCCTATAACATAATCGCATTCTTTTACGATGAAGAAATATTTCACGCATGTTTTCAAACACGGAGACACAAAATCTGTAGATATTGTGTTTCTATAAGAATGCCCCGAGTCAGCGAGAAAAATGTTTTTCTTTTTTCTTTCCGTTTTAAGTGTATAAGGCTGGGAATGCTCCATTGAAATGAAAACAGATAACAAATGATGGAGAAACAATTGTATTTTTGGGTAGTATAATAATTTATTATCCATTATTTTATCGAATGCTATTTAATCAAAAGCTAAACAAGTTAGGTATCTGTGACTTAAGAGAACATGTTTCCTCCCCCCTCCCTTTAAAATGACACATTTCCTAATTTTCAGGTAATATTATGTAAATATTCAGGAAAACTATATTTCGTCATATTTTTGAAGTGATAACTTCTTTAGGCGCGTTTTTCTGAACAGTGAATCAAAATTAAGCGTCTTCGGGTGCGTTACGCTCAATCGGGCTTACAATGCTCCAATCGGCACTCGAGCTCGGGTCGGGGGCGTTCTTTTTGTTTTGAATTGAAAACTTTTTAGACTCGTGCCTTTTTTTAAAGTAAAAATTTCATGCACACTTTTTCCCGTGAATTTTTATTTTCTTTATTTAAATATTGTTGCCATGCAGCCCACTTCAACTCAACTCCAGCGACTGAACGAGAAAAGAAGAGCGAAAACGAAAATAATTGAAACGAAAAAAAAAAGGTTATCTTTATGTAGGAGTTCGAAGATTAGAAAAAACAAAACACAGAATTTATTTTTCGATTCTGTAGAAAGAGCATTTAAGTAGAAAAATGTGCCAAAAGAATCAAAATCCGAAATTTTAATAAAGTTATTTGGCGAGAAAGTTGCGAATATTTTGGTTTATTTTATTAATGACAACTGAGAGTCGTTATACGAGTAAATAGCATTAATTGTGAAAAAAGTACGCCCCCTCTCCTTTTGTTTGTTTGGAAAATTTTTAGAAAAGTAAGCTCTCACGGAATATGTTTTCTTAACCTTGCATAGTATATGGCGTTATATAAATGGTAATTATGTATAATGACAAAGGTATTGGCGACGTTACATGAAAGGAAACATATGGTTGCCAATTTTGTACGTAAGACAAAAGGAAAATCGGGATTGCCAATTTGGCAATTTATCTTGAATGTTGGAGTTGTTGCGATATTACATAAGTACCACATAAACATATATATTATATAAACATAATCTACGTAAGTAGTTAACATATAATATTTTTAAAGAATTGACTGATTGACATTTAAATCGTATATATTCATGTATAAATATATAAGAATGCATAATTATTTAAACATTGCCCTTTACAGAAAATAGATGAAACAAACAAATCCACTCATGCATGGGCAGGGGAAAGAGAACTACTTAACGCTCGCCATGCAAAAATGTCGCAAAAGAAAACGCAGTCCATCCGAATGATTGGATTCTCTTGCCCAGAATAAATCAGAAGTTTTCACTTCTATCTTGTTGTCAGAAGCACACACATAATTTTTTTTTATTAGTGAAATGATGATGATTGTTATTTAACGACAAATTTCGAAGCTACACGAAGGTTACTGGAGAAGGGTCTCATAATTTTAAACCATGGTTCATTGGCACCCCTTCAGCTTGCACCTCCATCTCTAAACTTAATCACCACTCCAACGTGAAGGCATTTGGCCTTCACAGATTTAATGTGCATCATCCATCTTATACATTGGGTCTTTATTGGAATGAAGACTCGAATCTCTTTGATTCTCAAAAAATAACATCTCAGATTTTATTTTATGTTCCATATTAACGACGCACTTTGAAGCTGCATTTGATTCATTGGTGACCGATTACATATGTAAGTGGCGTCCTATCATATCACAAATCTGTTCGATTAGTCAGAGATCGGGTAAGAATAGAGTTAAAGAAGCCTGCGGATATCTTGCAGTTGGGGGGAGGCAATATCTTAAGGGGAAAATGCATTGAAATCCCCCTTAATATCCTTTTATCTTTATGCCGCCGTCATAAAGTCAAGAACACAAATACCAACCAGAGAAGACCTGCTACAGAAAATAATGGTACCCTAAGCCATGATGATGTTTTCATCTGATGGGATGTTCCCCAGATTCGGTCGGATTGAACCTGTTACCATGTGAGTACCACATTTGAGCACGGTGACTATAATAGCAAAAACATTTGCATAATTCGTATGAGACCCTATACTATTCCATCATTTACGTTGCTCTAGACTAACACCATTACAAATGGAGCCATCTGAGCTGTAAGGTCAATCTTCTTAAAGGACACCACGAGTGCAGACAACCATTTGATGAGTAATGATTCTAATCGATAGAGAAACCCCAAGAATGTCCTTCATTTATTACAAAATGGTGGCAGAACTTACTTGCTGGGTCACCCTCATTTGTCTATGGATGCATCCTTCCATACATGTTGACGTCGCTTTGACCTCATTTGGACTTTTCAAATTTGCTACATTTACTTTCTCAAAGCATCTTTACAATAGCCGATGCATCGTGGACCCGACTATATGAGTAATAGCTGGGATTTGATGTATGGACCAACATACCCTTCTCAATCATGTGATCACGCTTTTTGTAAAATCGTCTGTCTACTAGAACTGCCTCCATTGGCACCATCCTGAAATTCTTTACTGTGACATGTAACCCCTGAGACAAGAAAAAGGCTTCCCTAGCAGAAGTACGTACATTTTTCAGTCTACTTTTCTACTATTTAAAATATGCGGGAAAAGAGCTGTGCATTTAATATTATTTGCATTATTTGCCTAGGTGTGTCTACTCTGAAATCTGCATAATTTTCTGGACACTTCTTTTTTTTGGGTGTATTCTTTTTACCGTTTCGCAGCGTAACTCTTGTTTCTCATAAATATTTGTTGAAATTTTCCTATTTTTTCCTATTTTTTTTATCCAATGGGCTGCGGATTGGTATTTTTACCATTGCAGACCTAGTACATCCCAAGAGCTGGTATCACTCTTTAGTGCGGCGCCGTATAGGCGGATACCAATCACCGCAGGTAGTTTTGACGCCCAGTTTCCTCCACAGAGGGAGGCACCTAGTTTTCATATTTAACAATTAGAAATCAGCTACATAATATTTGGAATAAAAAAAACTTCGAAAAGAGACGAATAAAGGAAGATTTGATAGTCAAATGTCTTAGACATTCATTTACAGATCTATTTCTTAAGCTTCCATAATTCAAAAACTTTCAATCGGAGTTTTCAGAATTTAAAAGGTTAGTAATCTGATACCGAAAAAACGAGGATTGGAAAGTGGAAATGTTTGGTTTTATAGGTCAAAAATTAATTAATTAATTAGAGAAAGAAACACGGTTTATAGCGTTATTTGAGCATTAGGAGTGATTCCAATTTTGTGTTCAATGGCAGTGAAAATTATATAAGTTGATCTATTTAAACTCATTTTTTATGACTCTACAGATAAACATTTTACAATCATTTGAAAAAAATGGGATGAAATTAATTGAATATTACATTGATTTTATCTGCTTATTTTTACAGATGAACTTATTTACCGTTGCAGGTACGCCATCCAGTTGCCTTCCGCCGTGATTTGATACCAATATCCCAGATGCACCATGTTCCACAGCTAGAACAGCATCCTCAGCTGGAAAGAGAAAAGCACTAATTATATCCTCCGAAATCTAAAGTGTTCCATCTGTGGGTAATTGTAGTACCAGAAATTGCCCTTACCAGTGAGCACCCCTTTGACGACAATGGGAAGTGCTGTGAATGTTTGAATCCATTGGATGTCCTTCCAAGTTAGAGTTGGGTCGAGCAAAGAAAAACCGACTTTGCTGCGCAGATTGGATCCCGCTCCTTCAACTTCACCTTTAGCCTGAAGGTTAGGCAGCCTGAAATTATGTTTCTCACATACTAACAACTTAATGACTTTGTTAATATTAGTTAATATATGTATATATGCTTTATCTCTTGATTCAATTGATTAATATATAAATTGATAACAAAATCTAAAATAAGACAGATGAAATTCAATCTCTTTCCAATATCTTATTGATCCACACAGCTATACACATATTAATAAAAACATGATAACACAGTGCTTCATAAAAACTATTATGATGTAAGAGAAATAACTGTGTGGTTTTTTCTCCTATGAATGAAAGATATCATATATCCAAAGTCTGAAGGCCCACCGAAAATATTTATTTATAAATTCATTGGAAGTTACGCATAAACTAAATGTAGAATATATTTTATATATTGTAATAACGACTGTTATAAAAATTTCAAGTACTAACTGAATGAAATGAATAAGCATTAGTAAATTTCTTTTTATTAAAAGTATTAACAGTCGTGAGTACCGCCAGAGTGTGGTATTCTTGTGTTAACTAAAAGAGAATTAAACTTATTCTCCCCTTTCAAATTACATTACTGCTTTTAATTTCCATTGTTATCAAGGATAAAGTCGTCAAGAGGTTAGATACTAATTTATGGGCCTTATTTCAGTCCCAGAAATGGTGCTTGTGTACTAAACCGTCAACCAATTTCGCCAAGCGACAACACATAGCCAGTTATAAAAATATAGCCAAATACTGTTCTCGGAATTATTACTGTATTGCGATGGCACGATTTTCCCTGTTGTCTATATTACACGGCATTCTGTGACATTTTTTTGAGTTAATGAAACTGATCGACGGTATAATACGTAGCACCGAAATATATTACTTCCTACTTTATTTAAATTCCTGTGTGAATATTATACATATTAGAATGTTACGATGGTAATCGTACGACATTTACTCATACTTTGATCCTCCCTTAAAACACATTTAATGATCTAAAAATATTTACCTAAGGTGAGAGGGAAGCGTGAGATTGTGGACCATATTCACTCCCCACATACCATTGACAGGAGAATCGGCAGTGACCACGATGGCCTTGTAACCAGCTATATCTGCCCTGTGGATCAAAGCCTTGGTTATGTCCCGGTCCTTAGCGATATATATCTGAAGCCAATGAACACTGCCGGGAGGAGTCATATTGGGCAAGTCCTCTAAGGCGGTGGTGGACAGCATACTCAGGATCATCACACCACCATGGGATGCCAGAGCTGGAAAATTAGTATGTATTGGGAAATGGAGAAAATGACTTGAATTTCACTGCTATAGTATGTATTTCGATTCATTTATTCATACAAATATTATAGTTATTCAAGTCTTAGATTCAGTGGAGGAAAAAAAAGATATCTTTTTGCGATTGAATGATTAATTGTGAATTTACGACAAATTCTGAAACAACAGGAAAGGTATTGGTGACAGACCTCATAACCTTGAATCTCGATCTACTGATGATGACAATACTTAAGCTGCTTCTCCAAGCTTCCGCACCCCTACGTGATGACTTTGAGCATCGACAGATATAACGTGCATCAATCCATCCACACACGGTAGGTATCTTCTCTCAAATTTAAAGTTGAAAAGTATCTTTATGATGCATACTTTCCAAGGGTTTTTCCTGTGTACATTTAATTCTTACACGTTCTTTAATTCTTACATACAACAATCTTTTCAGAATCATTATTGAGGAATATTTTTTCTTTACAAGGGGACGAATTATTTTAGGCTTATTCGGTAAGCATTTAAATTTTCTTTATGATTAAGAACTGTATGCTCCAAAATCTGTTACATATTCCGAACACTATATCTACCATAAAATGCAGCGTATAATGCGCCCCTGTACATTCAAGCAGTATTTTTTTAATTTTCAGGTATAATACCCCCCCCCCCTTTTTTTTTACGAGAAAACCTGAAATGTACATGTGTAAGTTATTTATTCAAGGTATTATTCCAAGCACTTTAGAAAAAAAAAAGCATATTTATAGAACTACAGTTCTTTAAGGTATCCGACTACCCTAAAATTGTAGATTTTGCCAAAAATTGACAAATTTTCTCATGATTTTATTTTATAGACCCTCTTATTAGATTTAAAAAAATACCAAGTTCATTATTTTCCGTTCACTAGAACAAAAACTACAAGTGTTTTAGTAAAAGCAGATGTCATTACTTTAAGCAAGATGTCATACTTAAAAACGCATTTTACTCGAAATGTGTATTTTTGAAAATGCTCAAACGGGGACAGGTGATTGCTAAAAAGTTTTGAAAATAATTAACTGAAATTTTTTGTGTATATTTTGTATAATAGTAGAAGTGTTTTGACCTTCAGATTTATCGATCACTGTTTTATTACAAAATTCATAGTCCTTTATGTGAATATAATCATTGCTTTTTTAAGCAATTTCATACAATAACTAAGCTTAAGTGCTCTAGTATTTGTAAAAACTAAAATATCTCTTATCCTTAAGGTTATTTCAAAAATGAATAACATAGCAAGCCACCAGAATTGAAAAATGGAAAATTTGTTCATAAACTTTTGGTACAGAATGGGCCTCGTTTATGTTAATTTTTGTAAATTTTTACCCATTTGTTCTTATTTTAGTAATAATAATTTCCTTCTATCTTCTTAATTTTAGCATATTTTTCTTAAAATGTACTAAGAAAATCTAAAAACCACAACAAAATCCCCGTATCTTCATTTTTTTAAAGTTGTCGCAAGTAGTCGGATACCTTAAGTTCACAAGGAATTACATTTATTCTATATACTATATAGGTATTTGGATATACTATATAGAAGGCCAATTTTTGCATTATCTTTTTTATTTTTAAAGCTCTCAATTTGGGTATAACGCTCTCCCTTAAATTTCGATTTTATGTTTTGTGTTATTCGCCAGATTTTACGGTGTATGTTCTCTACACAGGTATTCTATATATGCATATGTTCTAGATATTATATTTTGCAATTTCTTTTAAGATATAATTTTATTTACTTATTTATTTTAGATTTCAGTTAATAGTTGCCCAGTATTTCAGCACTAGTAACTAATTGTTAAAACAGTACTATCTGTATTACCTCTGGCGGTTCCAATTTCTCCATCAGGATGAGCCATTTTCTGGAAAGCAACTGGAGATATTCCCAGGGGCATTCCCACGGGTTGTCCGAGCAAAGACAGGCTCATGTTTCGGACAGCAACATTCCGAAGAAGTCGGGGTCGAAGACGATACCTAAATCACGAAACGGAAATAAAATATTTTATATTATAATATAAACAAATATTTAATATGCTTTATCACAATGTACCCGTAAAATGCATTAGAGTTTCATTTTAGATTCTAAATTACTTTCGCTTCATTGACTTTGAAGTTAGATGCTTAGAATATCCGAACTTAAAAACCGAATGCAGAGTTACACTGGTGAATATGCTTATAAAGGTGGAATGGAGGTATATATATTATAATGTATTGTATATCACATGTATTTTTTGAGTTTTCGCAATATAAACTGATCACAAAGTTATGCTAAGGTAAGTACCATTTCCTGTTATTCATCATTCATTGAAATTATTTTTATTATTCAAACCCTGAAATAACTAATACATTTTCCCCCATTAGTATCCACAATGTTAAATGTTTGCATTTCTTGCGAATTTTATTCGCTAGTGCCTTGAATCTCCCTTTCGAAAGTGTTTCAGAATAAATGAGGATTTGTTCCGGAAGAACCTGCTTGTTATTTGTGTGGATCTTTCCTGCATTTGAAAGACGATTGTCGCAACAGTATATTGTTACTTTGATCGGGGTTCGAGGATTTTATGCAAATCAGTCGCAAAGGACAAGGCAGTTCTTTAACAGCGATGAGAGTTTGTTGTCGAAAATCCAATCCTTGAAATACAGTATTCAGTAGAATAAATCTCAGAAGGTCTTCACACTTTCAGCAGCACTCAGACACAATTATCAGTGTCTAAAATACACTTATGTAAAAGATTATTAACAAGCATAGCCGAGCTAATCGCTAATCACGATCAAAGCAAATCTACTAATCACTAGTCAAAACAATGCTCACTAATCACATGTTGACTGACTCGTTTCGGCGAGCATCTCTCTGTTTATATGCCCGGCGGATCCTTCCAGAAAGATCCGCTTGCGTCATATATCGTGAAATTAATGGATTTCTCCTCTAATTTCTAGAAGAATCCAGAGAGTCCCGAACTCACCAAAAATGGCTGCCAAGTCGCCAACTTGGCTCTATTGACAAGATTTCAACAAGTTCCCATTAAATCGCCTTTATAACGAAATAGACGGCGTTGCTTGCAAATATTTTACACAATTTTAACATAAATTAAATATAACATAGAGTTCTATAAATGCTTTGCACATCCAATTACAGATTATTTACACTATTTTACACAACATCCGTAACACCATATTTGATAATGTGGACTTTTGATGTGTAGTGCTTACTGTATTTTGGAAGATCCTTATAGTTTTGTCACTTCACTCTCATGCATAGAACTAATTAGCTCCCAAATTGGTATGAGGAGGAATCACTTACTTCTGGAATGCTTTTTCGTTGTCCCTGAGAGTTATTTCATCTTCGGCACCACTTCCGTAGTAATCTCTGGCGTGTCTGTCCATGTAGGTGGTAGCATACTCCTCATAATCCTTCAGGCTTGACATGTACGCGTTTCCAAGCCTGTAAGACAACATGGAAATACTAATCATTGAGCAGATAATCCTCTTTCTGGAGGAGATCTATTATAACCATTGGTAAACACCTACTTTCGAAAGAACCGCGTTTTCCTCTGCAGCATCAAGTCCTTCAACAAAAGCAAGAAAATGCAGCGGATTATTCTATTGAATAAATACCGTAGAAATTACAAATAGTTTACATTGGTATATCATGTACATACTAAATGGTTCAGACTAAAACTCAAAAAGACGGTATACTTCCTGTTGATAAAGCATTAAATAAAGGATAAATATTTTTGTTCCCTTCAAAAACTTGAAATCATTTTGATACATGTTCTTGGTCTTAAAAGAAACCCACGTATGGCTTCCAATTTTGGCATCTTAATACTTGTTGCAAGAACTTCATTAACTTTTCATCAAAATGAGAAACCGATAAAGAAGAAATGCTGAAATATTATCAGAATATTATCACTCTCAAAACCTTCGATAACCAGACGCTTTTGCAGATATCAATTCTTCGTATAAGATGCTTTAAAAATTCGAATATAATTTTTTGTGCTGAAGCAAATGAATTTGGATACACGTATGTGCATCCTAATGCGCATGTACAAACTTTTTCAGATGCAGAAATTGTCAATCGGTGGCAGACAGCCGAAGAGTGAAGATGTGTAATTGAGAATCACCGGATGATTTTCGTTTTTGATAAAATAACAGAAAATGGGAACGGTGCAGTGACAATTGCTTTCGATGATTAATTAAATTATTTCTTTTTTACCAATGCCCTTAAAAGGAGCCATAGAAGATATCATGAAGAATGCGGTGGACTCACTGGGAACCATCTCAAAAGAGGTGTTTCGTAACTAATTTTGACAGTAGTACATCTTGGAAGAAATATGAGACAGCTCAGGAGATTATTATGAAGAAGATATGTGCAAAATTGCTGTGTTTGAAAATGTCTAAATACGAACACTTTTTATGTTTGGATATTTTTATTCATACCTCGTACTGTAGAAATTCATGAAAATAAAATTTTTCTCTGAGCATTTCATACATAACCAGGTTTTGCAGCACACCTTGCAGAGAAAACTGTTTTTAAATTTCGAATTGGAGAGGAGTTAAATGAAATAAAATTTTTGCTTTGTCTCTTATCAATATTAAAAGAGGTAAAATTCGAAGACTATGCTTATACATTATAATTATTTCTAGAAACTTAGAGTTAATTTATTGGTTGTGATTATTTAATTGAATAAATATTAATTAAAAAGTAAAACTTATATAGAAAGTATCTCACCCTGGGAATATATCCAATTGTTATCTGGAGGATACCACAACACAGCATTAGACAGAGAGCCACACCACCCATCATTCCTATAAAATGTTTGTAAACAAAAAAAGGGATTAGAACTGCGTGTGTTCCTGATTTTATAGAAGGATAAGTTATTAAATAATAAAAAAAATATATGGGAGAAATTTAAGCAAAATCATGGAGAAATAGTGGCATAATATTAATTCCATTTTCATTGGGTTCAGAATTCGATATTATCTTATAAATAATGTATTACAGATGAAATAAACACAAAAATGTTAATTGATTGGAAATAGGGATTGCACAATTCAAGTATTCCGGGATACCAAATACCGGTATTTTAAACCATTTGTACAGTTTTTTAATACCCGTATTCCCAAGTTTAAATACCGGTATTCCCATGTTTAAATACCGGTTTTTAGGTATTTACTAGAATTTTTTAAAAATAGTCTCCACTGTATGTTCAGGGATTGCCAACATAGCATTATAGTGTACGCTTTTGTTTTTATATCTCTCTGACGAACGAAATTAATTAGACTGTGAAGATAAAGTTGTATCATAGAATCAAAAGAAGTGATCAAATATGTGAATCATTCAAGGAGGCGGGCTAAAATTATTCTATTAGAGCTCAGAGAGATACTGCACACACGCAGGATTCGTTGTATGATATTCATATCTGTGAAAAAAATGGTTGTAATTGTGAAGAAAGGGCGTAATATTTTGAGTTTTTTTTTAATTGGTGAATTTTTTATTCACATTGTATTTTCATATCATACTTTAGGGTCCAAAATATTTTTTCAGATTCATTCCATAAATAATAATATTCATAAATAATAACCCATAATAATGAATAAGAATAACTTTAGAAAGCATAAAAAATCAGTGGATAATTCGGTTGGTTTCATTATTAATATGATGAAAATAATATGGTAACAGAGTTATAAAAGTGAATGGATGAGGTACAAGCGGACTCCATACACATTTAAAAACGAAACATGATACAAATTAGTTAAAGAGGAAAGAATATAATTGCGATGAAAATACAAATTTAAGCACAGTTTCTAAGCCCAATTTTAGATTATTTTGGAAGAAAAGATAATTTGGATGAAATTATTGCACAAACATACGTTCCAGACTTAATGACAGTACAATTGATGCATTATGTTTTTTTTTTTTTCAAATCACATTTCAAAAATTTTGTAATAGTACCACAGACTGAATAGTGATATTTATACACTTTTTTGTGTGATTTAAATAAATACTTTATTTTAGGATTCTTTATATACTGTTATAATTTATAAATTACAAATTATTTTTTTGTGATATTTACGCTTTCTCTTAAAACTGGCAAATATGAAACAAAGAAACACCTTCGTTTTCTTTCCTTTTCTGAAATTTCTATTACCGGTCTTAAAACCGGTATTTCGGTATTAAGATCTAAAAAATACCGAATACCGGTATTGAACTTTTAGTCTGATATTGCAATCCCTAATTGGAAATCAAGGAATAAAAACACGTTTTCATCGCTCATGACCACATCCGCATTATTGAAAAGGCTAATTAAACCTAATTTTAAAAAATCATCAAAAACATTAGAGAAGTCTGTTTCTTAAGTATAATTTCCATGTCTGGTGAAAATTTTATCACATATCAGCACAAAGGAATTGTATAATTGAGTTTTGAAAATTTTTTAACAAACTTAATTTACACACACAGAAAAATCTTGAAAGGGAGGAATGTAAGAAATAGTCTTAAATGTTTTAAAAATACAAAAAAAAAAAAAAACCCGTTTTTTATTTTGATATTTTTTAGTTATTTTTAGAAATTGTTAATGTTTTACATATAGATGGCGCCACGAGTATCAGTTATTATTCTTTTGAGAATAGTAAAAGAGCTATTAAGCCGAAATAAAAAACAACGAAACATACACTTCCAATAAACTATTTTATATATTTTATTAAACAGGGACACCAAACTCACATCCAGCATAAATCTGAAATTTTTTTAGCAGACCTTTCAGGGCTTATTCTATTTTAGGAATGACGTTTTGTTGTTAAAATGTCTAATTAATTCTTTAAAACCGTTTTCTCGCCAAATCTACGAGAGCTTGAACAAAACACGGAGCACATTTTCGGACAGAAAAATGCCTCTATTTTCATGAAAATTTGTAACATAGTAACTCATGCATTTGCTTATAATATAATGTTTTTAAAATTTCAAAATATTCCATAAATAATTAATTTTTCCTTTTAACTTGGGAAGGGACAGCTCATGTAGCATTACGGCATAGGAGAAAAATTGCGAAACACATTTGAAAACAGAAAAAAATGTGTCAACTATGATAAAAATGAGTAATATTATAAAGTAAGTGATTTTTTCTGCAGGATAATGAAGCCAGAATAAAATATTAATGTTGGAGTTCTTTTATATCTGAAAAAAATGTTTCGCATTCGGGTCCTATTCTTTAACATTAACCGAAGGCAGCCTTAAAACAATTGTTCTTTCTTGTAGATAAAACAAGAGTGCGTAGGTAACAGAATTATTGCATCTACGTCAAAGACCAATACCTGAAGGAAAAATTCGATATTGAAAACATAAAGAATAGTAAAAAAGGTTTATTTCATAAAAATTCTAGTTTAATTTTTAAATTTTTATTATTCTAAAAAAAATACTTCTATATGCAAATAGTAAGAATAATTCTTAACTTAATTATTTAAAACTACTGAGAAAAATATTTAATTTTTCTTATATTAGTAATCTAAATATTTTTAAAAAAACCAAGAGGGGGGATACCCCTGTCCACTTAACCAGCTTCCATTGCACAGATTCTGCAACTTTTCATACTCATTGCTCAAATTGTAAAGTTATAATTTACGTATATTGATGCATCTCTAGTTTTCATTTAATCTCTTTAAATTTCTGTCTTTCGTATACTTTCTTTGTTTATTCTTTTTCACAAAAAATTCAATCTCTCTCTCTCGGCACTCCCCTCTTTTTAAATTTTCAACATTTTGCAACTCATTTTTACTAACTATACCTTATGTATAAATAGATTTATTACAGCATCATGAAAAACTTTCTTTATGTACACTGCTGGTCACCGTAACTGCAACACCCTGAAGGAAGTACGCAAATAACATGAAATTTACAACATGCATTAGCGGAGGTGAGCAGCGATCAGCTTTTGATCAAGTATCCGAGTTCGACAGAGGAAGGATAGTGGCCTACCGAGATTGTGGATTATCTTTCAGGGAAATCGTAGTCGTGCTGGACGAAACCAAACAACTGTGATGTGGATATGTGACCGTTGGATGCAGGAGGGTACGACGGACCGACGTGGTCGATCGCATCCACCTCAGTGCACCACTTCACGTGAGGACAGGCAAATTGGGCTCATGGCAGTGACGGATCGCTCAGTCACATTACGAACCATAGCACAGCACATTGAGTCTGTAACGCCTCATTCAGTGTCTGCGCGTACCATTCGACGCCGTTTACAGCAGAGTGGTCTGTCCGCAAGACGTCCATTGCTTGGTCTACCCTTGACGCAGAACCATAGACGTCTCCGCCGCCAATGGTGCGATGAAAGAAGGATGTGGGCGGCAGAATGGAATGAAGTTGTCTTTACTGACGAGTCACGCATCTGTCTGCAACACCACGATGGTTGGATTGGAATCTGGAGACATCGTGGGGAGAGAATGCTGAACAGCTGCGTTATGCACCACCACACTGGTCCTGCACCTGGTATTATAGTATGGGGTGGTATTGGATATCACTCTTGCACTTCTCTAGTACGCATTTCCGGTACTTTAAACAGCCAGCGCTACATTTCCGAGGTGTTGGAGCCAGTCGTCCTTCCTTACCTTCAGGGCATCACCACAGCCATATTTCAACAGGATAATGCGCGACCATACGTGGCACGCATTGTCCAAAAGTTCTTTGTCAATCACCAGGTTGAATTGCTTCCCTGGCTGGCTCGCTCTCCGGATCTTTAGCCCATAGAAAACATGTGGTCCATGGTTGCTCAACGATTGACGCAGACTACACCCCCAGCTTCCCCACCAGATCAACTTTGGCAACGCGTGGAAGCTGCTTGGTCTGCTGTACCCCAAGAACACATCCAAAGTCTCTTTGAATCAATGCCGAGGCATATGGCAGCGGTGATCTCCAACAATGGCGGCTACTCTGGCTACTGATTCTGGCAGGAACTACACTTCACAGAAGTCTATAAATTTAATCATTTGATACTTGGTCAATGTGTTATCTACAAAATAAATTTAGTTGTTCTATCTCTTGTCTTTCTTGGTGTTCCATTTACGGTGACCAGCAGTAGTATATAAAAATTATAGACAATTTAAGACAGAGATATTTAACAGAGTAATGTAGATTTCAGAAAGGAAAATACAGTCAAATCTTTTTTATGGGATCTTTTCATAAAAGGAAGGTAAAATAGTTATAGAAATATTTAGTTTGTAAATTCTTTGATTGAAGTATACAAATTTAAAAAAAGAAGCAGGATCTCATTGGCACAAACAAGGGTAAGGGGTTGTGGCATCTTGACAGGGTAGCAATTACATTCACACCGACAATGACCGAACAATGGCCCGGTTCTTCTCGATCTCTCCTGAGACAAAGGCTTGTCCACAATCTGGGGTATAATTCGTCTTGGCAACATGTTTCCGCCGAAAGCTACTTCTGCGACACTCCCGTAGTTCTTTCACAATATCTATCAATACTTCTTTTGTTTGCCTTAACAGATACGCCATGATACACTAATAAACACAAAACCAAACCTAAGCTTAATTGTCTTAAAAATTATACAAATAACGTAACTTAAAGTATACTAGACCTAGGCTGAACTATATTACACAAATATGCTCAAATCTAAAACCAAAACAATACTCTACACAATAACTGCGCCAATGAAACAAGTATTACTACTATATACTAAGACTTAACTCAATAAACAAACAAAAATACTAATATCGCACATTTATACACTTCATACAAAAACCTAAAAATCTTTCTAGTTTCTTCGTCTAGTGCTGGGGTGGGCATTATGTCGACTGTGATCGACCGGTGGACCGCTAAGACATTTTGGGGTGACCGTGTGAAGGTTTTATTGGTTAGTAATTACATACGGAAATATTCAAGAAAAGTTGACAGTGCACAGACTAAGTCTTCTACTGACTATAACAACAAAAACTAACTTTAGATAAAAAAGTTTTATTATTTTTTTATGTATTTTGAATTGTTTGATAATAAAAGCATCATTTGATCTTATTGTATTTGTCACTATTTTTATTATGCTTGTATCTTGCGTTTTGCTTTAAACGTGGTTAAGTGTTATTTTTTTTCATTTTATAGTTCTGTATAGATAATTATATACATTCCTCGTGTAATAATTATTTAGTTATAACAAGTATTGTAGACACTCTCTTTTTCCTCACCTCACTACACCTACGACACTGGGCAGTGGCACATACAAGAATTTTTCAAGAGGGGTGGGCGTGGATCGAAATTCTAAAATTTTCGTATGATACCCCAATACTCAGCCAAACACTTTTTTTTTATTTTGCAGATTATCGGGTACAAAAAACAGTAAAAAATAAATTACTGAATAAATAATTAACATTAATTAATAAAAAATAGCACAAGTACTTAATTAAATTTCATTTACTTACTTATACTTAATTAAATTTTACTTTCACGGGATTATAATCAATCAGGAAAAAAATCAAGGGCTATGAGGAAGGGTCCAGACTTATGGACCCACCCCCCTTTTGTCCACCACTGACACTAGGTGGATTGCAACACAAAGAAAAAATCAGAAGTAGCCCGTACCCTGAAAAGTCTTCCCACCCCTGGTCTAGTGCTTGCTAACTTTACCAGGCATGTATATCCAATTACTACAAAATTTTACATACAAAAGTAATAATCAACTGCTGCCCCGAGAATAACCTCGAAGAAAAGACTCACCTTTCTGTTAAAAGACGAAAAACCGAAAATGGGATCCGTTGTGAAACAGACTTGGTCTCACTGAAAATCAGCGAGCAGCAATCAGGAACGCACTCCTTCGGGTACTCAGGTCATCCCTCCTGAATCCTTGTTGATTCAGCAGGCAGACATAACAGATAGGAACTCCAGGATCTTAAAATTCATTTATAGCGCTCGCACTCATGGCTGGCATTTTATCTCTTCTTTTTACGAAAAATCCTGTTCGTTAAAATAAAGAATTTGGGCATCTATTTACTCAAATGCCCAATCCCACAAAGCTCCACCATGATCATATTTTATGTATCTTTAGCTGTGGCATCTTGACAGGGTAGTGATTACATCCACACAGCTAATCATTAAATTTCGTTTTATTTCTAGAATACGTAAATATTATCTAAATGTAAGTTATAACATCACAAGCAAAGCCCCAATCAGTCCATTTCTCCCGAGGAAGAAGAAAACTAAAGTCCCGTGCCAAAGTATCTTCAGGACCGTCAAACTATTGTGCCGCGTCACTTCGTCTCTCTCAGTCGTCGGTCATCGCCATCCAGAAATTGGAGTACCCCGTATATTTTTACTGCGGGCGCTCGCCCCACAATTTTTTAGTCATGCGTGATTGGAAAACATGGACAGTGAGTCTTTTTCTCTCTTTTTCTTTCCTTCCGAATCGACACTTTTAAACTCCAGGGGCGGATCACCTACACGCCCCTAGCCACCTCTCATTAGTGGCCTCCAAATTTTGCACCCAGCTCCACGGACTTCATTTGTACACCACTGGTGCAGACAGAACAATGGCCCGGTACTTCTCGATCTCCCCTGACACAAAGGCTTGTCCAACATCTGGGTCATAATTCGTCTCGGCAATATGTTTCCACCGAAAGCTACTTCTGAGACTCTCCTTGGCACCAGAACTACCTACTCAGATTGACTCCGGCAAGGAGGCACACAAAAGGATTATGTCTCGTATATTGTGTGTTCGGACACACCGGCATCCATACGTCATGAAGCAATTAAAAGGGTAATGTCTTCAAAGCCATTCTTACAAACAGTTCGCACATGTTATGTCTCCGGCGTAAGGACGAGCCACCTGTGCCTCTATAGACACACAATGTCCCAGGCGGCCAACTAACCCTCCATATGTCAATATTGACATGTATCGAGAGGTGTGAATTCTGTTAATGAGCCGACATTACAGGTTCCACGGGTCCGGAACCCTCGCCCCATCACCCATTTTTGTTTTTAAATTATTATAATCCTAATACATAGCAGCATTTGAAATTAATAATTAATTTAATTAATTAATAATAATTATGTATATTCAATAATTTTTTTACTGTTTTTTGCTCCCAACAATCGACACAATCTAATATGAATATACTCCCTGAAAAGGAATAGTCCCTGAAAAATTCCTGTGAGTGCCACTTCAGGGTCTATTACAATTAGCTGTTCCTTCGTCTCAAAAGCCCTGAAACAAGGTTTCTTATTAAAGGATCTTAGGGCCCCCAAAGAGGAATCATAAATTTCCACTACTTGTGCTTTTCTTTTTTAAGTTTACCACACAGACAATGCATTCACATATTGTACTGCGTTAAGGAAGATGGTGACGTAACACTCCACGAGAAATAACTTTATCACAGTTTCTTATCCATATTACTTCAGATAGTAGTTCTAAAATGCACAGATAGAGAGTGAAACTGATTTTTGAACAGCAAGCAAGAAGTTTGATTATTAGACTGTCAAAATAATTTCAGTTCTTGGCCATTTATGAGTTCTGTAATGCTAAATTAAGGATTTAATGCCAAATTAAGGATGTTTTAAAGATTTTTCAAGAGCTCATTTGATCATTTTGTGGATTTTAATTTCATACGTACAAAGAAATCGTCTTATATTGACGAGAATGAATGAGGAACGTTTTACAGTATTTATTTAAAACCCTAAAGAAGTATTCGTTCTACCCATATAGGCGCATAGAACTTTAGTCGTACTGTATATATTCACTCCTATCAAATAAAACTCGCTAGATTTTTTATCCAACGTTTTTATTCTCTTGGTTTGCATTAAGCAACGTTGGATGTCAGTGGCGCAACGTACACGCCCGCAATGCGGAAGGGGGCAGGGATTCTAGGGGGCCCCAAACCTAACTTTGTAGGGGGCTAATATTCTCCGATACGCCACTGTTAGTTAGAATAGGGGTTGGCAGCTTTATTGATGTGGTGTGCACAAACAAATCTCCCAATATGATTCGGGGTGCCATGCAGTAGGAAATATTTGAAACAGTTTGACTCCCGTGGTAATGTATACCGATTTAGGGAATAGATGTCAAAGACACAGATTTACAGTTTTGTAATATATTAATCATGCATCCTAAAAATATCTGTTAACATGAAATATAGCTATTCCTTCAACATAAATAAAAAACTTAAGTTGTACATATATTATGTCTCTTTTACGGGCACATGAATTTTCGAAAAATGATCGATTTTGACTTTTTTATATTTTTGAAAAGTTCAAACATTTCTGCTTAAAATGATATACGATGCATGGAAATACAATAACTAGAAGTGTTTTTATTTATTTTTTAAAAGGAAGCCACTTTCCTTGACGCGTGGCAGGTGCTCCTCGTGCAGCACCTGTCTTTCATCGTGCTTAATTTTTCGATGACAGCGCGATTTGTTTTATCTACAATTAGTATAACCTTTTTTAACACATAAATAAAACTATTTTTCTTTGAAGAAAGGAAAAGAAAACTCACAACACAGTTATTTTTTTCGTTTGGTTTGTTGTTAAATGGATCATTCTTGCTTGAACTTGCTAATTGTGAATTCTAGTGCATTTATACAGATTTTTTTTCCTGTTTAATCCACGTTTTAAATTTTATTATTTATTAGTATTTTATTAACCACAAAAATTATGGGGAGGTCTAAAAAAATATTTAAAAAACTCAAAAATGTCGGTGTTGAAAAAATGAATGTTCAAAACGTTCCAGCTATCACATCAGACAGCACAGTAACTGTTATTCAAAGTGCTTCAAAATTAGATGCACGTGGATTTGTGTAGCCCAACGAAAGCATCTTGAGATACAAAAAAAGGCTAGATTGCTAAAAATAATGAAAAAAAAAAGGAAAATTAGAATAGTCTTTTGTAGAAGCAGAGGTCAAAGAAAATGTTTCATATATTTCTGGAAAGTATTAAAAAAGGTAAATCGTCAGAAATTACAAATTTTTACTTTAAAGCTTGTTTTCTCAAAATGCAATATTTTTCCCTTTATGTACTTTTTGCTCAGAAACTAATTAATGTAGGGTCCTCAAATTTTCAGTAAGTATATTTTCAACATGTTTACACATTTTAATGGAGGGGATAAGAAATATATAGCAAACTTTTTTAGATAATATCTTTTTAAACTAAATTTTAAGGGGGAAAATTGGACATTTTTTAAAAAAATTCATAATTATTTTAATTTTCAGTGAAAAAAACCCTCCATTAAAGTCTTATTGATAGTACATATAACCTACTGTAAAAATTTCATCTATGAGAAGTAAGTAGTTTCTGAGAAAAAGGTACATAAACTTACATAATTTAACATGGGCTCCTATGGAAGTGCCGGACTCTCTTAAGGTATCCGAACACGTTGAAAATGACCAAATTCAGTCAAGACACATATTTTATTTTTTTATTTTATTGAATAGAGCTATCTTTTGACTTTACAAAACATACTTTGTTTTGTTTCTACACTACCTAGAGGCCAAGTTACAATCAATTTTATAAATTTAGAAAAACCGGAAGTGGGTTTTTGATCAACCAGAAGTGGGTATTTGAATTGCTCAAAATCTATCATGGCGAGTCTGATAACTCAAAATATTACGAATGTATTTCTATAAAATTTTTTGAACCTGATATTTATGTTTTTCTAGAGAATGTACTAAAATATTTCTTATTGTATGAATAATTTTTGAGTTATGGCTTTTATTTAAATAATGGTCTCATAAAAAATGTAACATTTCTTATAATGTTTAATCAATCAGTTCTAAAATTTTCAAATTTTAATAAAAAAATTAAAATTTTAGTACATTTTCTAGATAAATGCATCTAATTTGTTTTAGTAATACTTTTACTAATATATGCTTATTACTTTTTTCTCTAACTGCTTTGAAGTTTTTCAAAAATATTGCTAAAAATTCACTTATAATTGTGATTTTTGTAAAATTCAGGTAATTTATTTTAAATTTTGATAGTTTATATAGTAATATCTATTGGTATTGAGTCCTAAAAGAGCATTTATAATGTTTTAGTATGCTATTTCGTTAAAAAGTACTCCCAACGCGTGTTCGGATACCTTAAAAATGTCTCTTAAAAATAAACTAGAAACATAAAAAATAAACATTTCTGCAATATAATTAATCGAAAAATTAAAGTGTGAGGCGAACCTTGTCCCTGCAAAGCTCTACTTAATATCACAATATCAGGGATATAATTTGCGACTCAGTTTGAATCATGATTCTAAAAGCTCAGTTGTTAAACAACTTGTTTGTGGACTCAAAATATATTTCATATGACAAAAAATGTTTTCACACATGAAGAACCAAAAGTGGAAAGCAGAGCGCATGCAGCTTTCTTCAAACAATTAAATCGCTCCAGCAATCTCATAAAGCAATTTAAAACAGCTGTCAATTTATTGATAGAGTCATCTTACAGATCTTTCCATAATCAAGCAAATTTTGCCTTTAATATTTCTGAAGATTTTTTTTCAGACGAACAATGAGGGATGTTTCATTTTACAATTATTACCGAATCGTTTTGAATTAAAATGATTATTAAACGCTAAGAATGAGTCACATTTAAGGTATCGGAACATGTTCGGAATACTTTTTTAACAAAATAGTGTATTTAAATATTATAAATGCTTTTTTTGTTTAGGGCTCAATACCAATAAATACTAATGTTTGATTAACAATATATTTAAAATAAATTATCTAAATTTTACAAAAATCACAATTGTAAGGGAAATTTTAGCAATATTTTTGAAAAATTTTAAAGCAATTAAAGAAAAAAAGGAATAAATTTATATTTTTGTAAAAGTATTACTAAAACAAGTTAGATGCATTTATCTAGAAAATGTACTAAAATTTTAATGTGTTTATTAAAATTTGAAAATTTAGTGTTTTGTTAAAATTTGAAAATTTAATGCTTTGTTAAAATTTGAAAATTTAATGCTTTGTTAAAATTTGAAAATTTAATGCTTTGTTAAAATTTGAAAATTTAATGTTTTTTTAAAATTTGAAATTTTAGAGCTGATTGAGTACTCATTATAAGAAATGTGACATTCTTTGTGTGACCATTATTTAAATAACAAGCCATAACTCAAAAAGTATTCATACAATATGAAATATTTTAGTACATTCTCTAGAAAATAGCATAAATATCAGGTTCAAAAAGTTTTATAGAAATACATTTGTAACATTTTGAGTTATCAGACTCGCCATGATAGATATTGCACAATTTAAATGCCCACTTCCGGTAGATCAAAGACCCACTTCCGTTTTTTTTTAACTTTATAAAATTGATTGTAACTTTGCAACGGTTCTATCCGCGACTATACTAATATCTTAGGGACTATTCTGGGGAAATATAATTATTTCAACCAACCTTCGCCGACCAAGAAAGCGTGATTATGTAAATGAAGTATATTACATAAACTCTGTTATCGCGAGTTTGTGGGTTGGCACGTGGAGTTGGCAAGTAGGAGTTAACATGGAGTCTACGCGTTAGTTGTTAGTTTAAGATTGAAAGATAGTGGAATTAGTAAGAGGTCTTGGAGTTTTCCAGGAAAAAGATTACAGAGCGTAGATTCAACGACGTTGATCAAGCCCGATAAAGATCACCTGCAACTTTCCAGTGTAGGATCCAATGCATAAAAAGTACAGGTATTATGAGCTTGATTAATTAAAAGTTAGCTTATTAGTGTGCGACGTAGTTATATTTGAGCTTATTTAAGCTGTCTTAGATTCAGTTGAGGGTCCGTAGTAGTATCCCTGTGTCATGGAATCTCACCTTCGCGCTCTACTGTTTAATCACCTAAATTAATTAGATTGATATTGTGTCTGATATTTGGAAACAATAAATTAATTAGATTGACATCATGCCTGTGGATTATTCACCCACACACCTAGCCGGGTTTACAGGCAGACAAGAGGGTTCAGATGTAAGCAGAAACCGACCGCTATTACAACTTGGCCTCTAGGTAGCGTTGAAACAAAACAAAGTATGTTTTGTAAAGCCAAAACATAGCTCTATTTTTAATAAAATAGAAAACAAAAATATGCCTTGACCAAATATGGACATTTTCAATGTACTCAGATATTTTAAAATAAGGAAACTGCTATTGTATACATAAACGTCACAAAATACAAGCAAACAGATCCAGTACAATCATCCTATGACAAAAAATTGAAAGTAAGAAAAGCTTTTAAATAAAAATGTTTGAGGCATAGAGAGAACAGACTGAGTGAGAGATTTAACTTTATTTCATAACTTTGTAGAGTAGTGTTGAGCGCCGCTAAGAATTGCTCCGCGTGCCATAGCTTGCCAAGGTCTTTGTTAGAACAAGAAAACAGCTATTATTATTCCAATCCCACCTTTCCGTTAAAATTACAACTCGTTTACAAATTTCAAAACAAAACAAATTCAGTGTCAATTCTTTCGGAGTTCTAAGCAACTTTGAAAGTATTACGACACTGGAGAATTGCGAGTAAATTAACGATTCACAAAAGAATAAACGAAAAGCCTTGATAATCTACTCTTCGATCTTAGCAACATTTGAGCCCCATTTTTTCAAAATTTGGTGTGAAAAACGCCGAAGGTTAACAAAGGGTCTAAAGGTCGAAAAGGAATCACTGCATAAATATCAAATCAGAAAAAATAACTAATACTTTTCGTCTAAGTTCGTACTACTAAAATACACAAATTTATACTCGTAAGCAAATCATAACAATGTTAAACAATACAAACAAATGACATCATAAGCAATATAAAAAAAAACACTCGATAAGCAAAGAGTGAAATGCGTTTAACGCGAAGACGATTAAGATGGAATATCGGTTAACACGAAATAATACAACGGTCCCGACAAACTACTATGTATTTTCATGCATTCTTTCTCTCTTCATAGGAAAAGAAAATCGCTTAACACGAAACGATTTCCCTTCCGGGAATGAACAAAATACAGAATAAACCAACCGAGCAGGTGGTGTGAAATAAAAGAGAGGTGGTTTCACATGTTTCGTAGACAGGAGACTAACTTGGCTTTGAAATACCCTCGGACGGAATAGCCTGGGACATGAGCCAATTTTACTTATCTAAGCTACTTTCACCCTCCTCCCTACAAATGCCAGACAAAACATCTCATCTCTCATCAGTTGGCTTTGGAATACGGCGACTAGTACATTGCAGTGTGAATAAAAATCAGTGAATTTGGTTCGCATTTTTTTTTTCAATTTAAGAAGAATTTACGAGCACAATGGTAAAGAGCTCAGGGGGAAAGCAAACTTCTAATTCACCTAAAATGAAGATCGTGCTTTTTAAGACCGTTGATCCAAAACAGAAGACGAGAATGGAAATCTGTATAGATTTTGGTATTACTCACTGTACAATATCAGCTCTAATTTAAAAAAAGAGAAAAAATTATGGAAATGTTTGAACATATCTATGTAAATTAAATATTCTCTAATAAACTTTTGTTGATTTTTTGTGCAATATTTTTTCAGGAAATTTTCTTAACACGAAAAAATATTTCAGTCCCCACAATTTCGTGTTAAAAGATTTTAAAGGCATTTATATTACGCAAAACACCCGATAGATATACATAAAAATATGTGTGCATTTCCTGTTCATATTTAAAATGACTAAAATAATGAAATAATAACAATCCTTAGGGGAAATTGCTAAAAATTAGACGGTTGACTATACTAAAAGTAGGACAATCACGATAAGTATGTCGGAAAAATGAACGATTAATTTACAATACTATAAAGACTGTCTTCGTTTAGTGTTAGGGAATAGAATCTGCATTCGGGATATTTTTTCAGGTATAAAAGTATTCCAACATTAAAATAATATTCTGACTTCTCTATCCTATGGAGAGGAACATATTTTATCATAATTTTCATTTTTATCCGAGTTGATCAATTTTTTCTGGTATAAAATGGGTTTCGCACTTTTTCTGCTATACTGTAATGCTGAAAGAGCTATCCCCTTTCATGTTAAGTTGGGGGGGGGGAAGTATTTATGGAATACTTTGAATTTTTTTTTTTAAAAAAAGCTATATTATAAACGGATGTATGAATTATAATGTTTCAAATTTTCATTTAATTAACACATCTACCTTAAAATGCGCTCCGCGTTCAGTTCAGACGTTTTGCACATTTAGCGAAGAAAGGCTTTTAAATCATTAAAACTTAAGACTCCTACAGTTGTTTTAAATTACGAAGTATTCACACTTAAACCATCTGAATCAAAATTCTTAAATAAAAATAAAAATTGGATTAAACGTTTTACAATATCGAAATAGGACTTTTACAAATAGAAGTTCTGTGTTGGCCAGATTCTATATTCTGTGCTAATATTTTCACAATTGATCTTCTTAAAGAGTATATAGATTAGAAATATTTTCATTTTTATGAAAAGCAGTTTGTTACTGCAAATAGTTATAATTAAAATAAAAATATATGATAACAAAAACAGGTGGGGGGACACACATGAATTTTTCAAGGAGGGGGGTGGTCGTCTGAGGGTGGAAAGTTCACCTTTCTTGTATCATACCCCAATAATCTTCCAAACATATTCTTTCGATTTAATCGATTATAGGGAACCAAAAAACAGTAAAAAAGTAAATTATTGAATAAATAATTAACATTAATAAATAAAATAAATTATTAATAATAAATAATGAATTAAATTTCCAGAAAACACAATAATGACCCCACAGCGAATGATTCTAGAGTTTTTATAAACGTTGATGCTAGATTAATGCCAGTACAAATAGTAACTGAATAGATTGCAGGAATTCTTCATGAACTAAATTATCATTAATAAAGCGGACAGTTGAAGGTAACTGCTGAATCCCTGCAATATCGGTCATTTCGCCTGCAATGATGCTGAAGCACTACTTTTGCTTACACTGTTGCCAATATCTTTTAGCATAATTTCAATGATGGATGAAATTATTTCGTTTTGTATTCTCCAGCTGATGTAAGTATTTCTCCCACTGTCTTTCAAAAGTTTTTCTGGAACATCACCTCCAGCTTATACACGAAATTTAACCAAAACTCGAAAGTTGCCCTCATTTTTAATTATTTCTTCGGTTAAATTTAAGGGTCCATAATCAGAATACCCTTTTACCTTGTTTACCTCAGAAAATTACAGTTTAACCCTTTATCTACGGCATTATGATTTACTGCAGTTTTTTCATGCAATATTTTTTTTTAATCACTGCACTGAAAATTTAGGGATATACATAAGCGAAACACTCAACTTTGGGAAATTTTATCCGTTAGAGCTAATTAATTAATTAAAGATATTCAACTGTAAAATCAATTATATACACTGTTTACTTAAAATAAATAATCAAATCGTTTTCTAAGTTTTTCATTAACATACAAAAAAAAAGACACTTATCGTTTGACATTAACTACTTTTTCGGAACAAAAATGACAATTTTCACAATCCGATCAAATTGTCAGCTGAACACGTAACTCTTCTGCTATAAAACTCTTCGCCTTCCCGCTAAAATACTCAACATAGAACCCGTGCTACCATATATCTTAGAAGAGTGGATTTAAAAGAATTTTCCTGCTAAGTATCACCAGAGTATTCGTAAAAAGGGTTATTCTATTTAATTTTAAAGAGAATGTTGTACTTATAAGTACCGTCGGTAGATAAATGGTTAATAATGGAACATAAAATATATCGATTTTTAGAAACTTCTTTAACTTTTTTTTAACTAATATTTTTTTCGATACAGACACTAGAATTTTCACTATTTTTTTTTTCTTTCAAATTTGAGTAAATTTTGAGACATTGTTGGTGACATTTTAAAGAATTGTGGTTTTTACTATCCTACAGGGGGGTTCCATCTTTTGAAAGCTTATGATACTAATTTTCCAAAGCTCTGATTTTTTGTGGGCAAGCAACTACTTCTTTCGTTGAAAATAGAACACAATATTTACTGTTCCACTGTTTGGAAGAGAAAGAAAAAAAGTTTTTTTTTTCTTTTATTAGAGCTGAAATTACTGTTACCTTTGTTTGGAACTATTTTACTACTATACACATAATATTATAATCAATCGAAAAAAATCAACGACAATGGGAAGGAGATGATCGGAACCCCTGGATGTAACCCCTCTAATGTAACATTTTTGGTGGAGACTCAAGTCTAAATAGGACCATGGAACTTTGTTCCCACAGTAAAGAAATTGTATCTTTTAAGTTTATTTAGTTTAAATCTTTATTAAAACTCTGCTTTTTTGGTTTTTCTTAAGGGTAACAATTGAATGTATACAAAATAATGGACTTAAAAATTTAGTTATGATGTAATATTAATTTCATTTTTCTTTAATCGCAATTAATGCAATATCTTATAAGAATAAGGATTTTTGAAAATTTGAACCTGGAAATAGGCTTTCAAAATCAGTAACTTGTTATTTTTCTAAAATTCTTCATAAAACTTCGAATTATGTCGCTAAAAATAAAATACTTCCATAACAATTCACTAGAACATGATCGTAAATTCCTTTATCTTTATTTTTTTATTCTTGACAATTTTAATAGAGATTTTTCTTCCATATAGATAAGTATAAGGAAATAAAATTATTAATGAACTAAACTCTTATTACTTACAAGTATGATACAGGTTTATGCTTTTTTCTACTTTTTAGAAGAAAAAACATTTTGATACCCCTGATACACATGAATTATTTTGATGCAAATCTTTCATTTGTTTGTTTGTTTGTTTATTTTGCTGTATGATAAGAGTAAAAATATCAAACGATGATGATTCCTTAAACAATTAAAGTATACAATAAAATCTAAGTCCTAAAATTTTTTTCACATCTATTTTTATCAAATGTTACTCGAGAAGAAATTATGCATTTCTTTTAGCGAGACTAAAAAATCTTTAAAAAAAATAAGTAAAAGCCCTTTTTTCTTACATAAAAATTGTCTGAATTCACCTTTACATTAAGATTGTTTGAAAAGATATAGCTTGAAAGGTACGATGCATATATTTCATACAATGAATAAACAATAATTAATACATTAATAAACTATTCATTTTAGAAATTTCACAGCATCACAGTTATTTATTTTCTGAGTGACATTTCACAGGTATTTATATTTTTAAATCTATTTTAATTTATAACAATTCCGTCTCATTTTTCACTAAAATATTAATGTATGTTATTTTATTAATAATATAATTTACATATTCCTCATACTAATAAAAAATTTCTTTATGTGTTACAGAATTGTTTTTTACGTCCTATGAAATGAAAAACCGTTTTAAAATATCTAATTTCCACATAAAACCACACTTGCTTGATGTTAAGAAAATTGATATATTTAGCACTGTAAAAATCTTTTATGGTACAGGGAACACACACCTTAAGGCATCCGAATACTCGCGACAATTTTTTAAAAAAAATGGAGATATGGGGATTTTTATGCTGTTTTTAGTACATTTTAAGAAAAATATGCTAAATTAAGAAGAGAAAAAGAAATTTTTATTACTAAAATGGGAAAAAATTGGTTAAAATTTACAAAAAATAACATAAACGCGGCCCATTCTGTACCGAAGGTTTATGAACAAATTTTCCATTTTTCAATTCTGGTGTGTTGCTATGTTATTCACTTTTGAAATGACCTTTAGGATAAGAGATATTTTCATTTTTACAAAAACTAGAGCCCTTTATCTAAGTTATCATATGAAATCGCTTAAAAAAGCAGTGATTATATTCACATAAGGGACTGTAAATTTTATAATAAAACAGTGATGGATAAATCTGAAGGTTAAAACACTTCTACTATTATACAAAACATAAGCAGAAAATTTCAGTTAATCATTTTCAAAATTTTTTGAGCAATCGCTGTCCCCAGTTGAGCATTTAAAAAAAATATTTCGAGTAAAACGCGTTTTAAAGCATGACATATCTTGCTTAAAGTGTAATGGCATCTACTTTTACTTGTAGCTTTTGTTCTAGTGAATGGAAAATAATAAACTTGGTATTTTTATAAAGCTAATAAGTGGCCTATAAAATAAAATCACAAATTTTTTTTCCAATTCTTGGTGAAATTCTCAATTTTAGGGTAGTCGTATACCTGAAGAACAATTTTTTAAAATAGAAATATCTTCCGATAAGTATGTTTATAACATAACTTTAACATACTACAAGCAAGGAAGTACATTAAAATATGCCTCTTTCCTCACATAAAATCAAAATGGGAATTACCACTTTTTACAGTTTGAAACAATGATTATCTGTAAAAAAACTATGTATGTATATATATAATAAATTTTCATAATAATTAATAGCGATCCAAGACAGAGACCAAAAGATAAAAGATTCATAATACACATAGAGGATTATAAACTACCAATTACTACTTAAAAAGTACCTTGTTTTCTCTCTGATGGAAACGAATCTTAGACACTCACCTTCTTTTTTTTTGTTCCACGTCCTAGTCCTGGCTTCAACCCTTTCCTTACGCTACCTTTCTGCGTGGTGCAATATTTATAGAGGGTGCCATTTGCCAATGTAATTTTCGCATCCTTCCGTTGCTTTATGCCGATTTATTCCTCCGGTATGTTTTCCTGGCTGATAACCCGGATGACGGCTTTGTTTCCACACCACTGACCTGGTTTCTCATCAAATACGGGAGGATCCCAATTAATTACATGCATTCGGGTTTAGTCGATGAAGATTACTTTGATTGAAAACAACCTGAGAATAATGTTTCATTGAAAAACGTAAGAGATTTGATAAAAATATCCATGAAAAATCAGCCTGGATCATTCTGTACGTTGTTTCAAAGTTCTGTATACTAATAATTTATTTTAAAATTTTGGAAAACTTGTAAATTCATGGTACTTTCAAAATATGCAGTAGAATTCTTTTAGATTTAGCGTTCACCAAGATCAGTCACTAACAATGTTTTGCTTGTGTATCAAATCAAAAATAAAAAAGAGAAAGATATATATATATATATCCTTTCAATATATATACAATCCTTTTTTCCTATTAAAAATATTATTATTAAAAAGGCTTTCAAATATAACTTGGCAGATTTATTTTCAATTATAATCAAGTTTCAGAGCTCCTATGTCCGGAGGCATGTAAATGCTATTTATATCGTGATTATATCGATGAATATCATCAGCACGTTGTCACGGGAGACCTTGGCATTGTAAAAGATGATTTATTGAGAAATTTTATGGAAAAAGGTACTGGCTTTAGGCTTATGATCACAAAAAATAAATCCATCGTTATAAAACAAATCATAAGAGATTTGGATACTTTCTACCTTAAAATGGCTATTAAATACGGAATGCCGATAGAAGCATTCAATCAATTTAGATCTCTTGTATCAATAGAAATTGGAAAATTGGATTTCAACGTTGAAAATGAAATTATGTATAAAGACCTTAAAGTATCGATAGATAATATTCAAAAGGATTTCGTGATAACTTATGTTGATAAAGTCTCTGCTAATTATGCAGTAATATGTAAATATTTTTATAGTAAACTATTAAGTGATCATATTTTAAAGAATAATGCATTTCAAAAGTCGATTCATAGCCATAGAAAAGATGATAATCGTCTTTTGGCTTTAAACAAAAGATTAAATATTCATCTCATAACTATTAAATACCCACGAACACCAAAAATTTTAACACCAAAATTCCACAAAAGTCCAATAAAATTCCGTAGTATTACTAATGGGTATAATACATATATAACGAAGTCTGGGAAGATTTTACAATCCCTTCTTCAAAATACTATCGATAGCTTTCAACACACAGCAATAATTAAAAATAGCTTAGAGATTATTAAAGTCACGAAGGATATGATAGTTTTTTCCATGCACGGCTTTGACTTCGAGGACCTTTTTAATTCTATTGATATAAATGATATGATTAGAGTTCTACATTTAATTTATGATAAATATGAATTAAATAATTCAATGAAAAAGGAAAAATTTGATATCCTGGTTAATCTTGTATTACAAGAAAATTTCATAGCATTTGATCATAATCTTTATAAACAGATCAGAGGATTACCTCAGGGTGGTCCTACTAGTAATTGTTTAGCTAACCTGTATTTACATTTTTTTGAAATTGATCATATTTTTAATGAATCTTTCTTACTTTATCGTTATATAGATGATATAATAATTTTTGGTAAAAATAGTGAATTCAAACCAAATATTATGTTCTACCCTGACAATCTCAACCTTCTTAAAACTAACTCTAATATGGTTGAATTCCTGGATTTAGATTTGCATCTTATTGACAATAGAGTAGTCTGTAACATTTTTGACAAAAGAGATTCTTTTAGTTTCCATGTAATTAAAATTCCTGTATGGAACAGTAATTTGCATCTATCAATTTACAGAAATATTGTTTTGAATTTTTTTACTTAGGAATGATAACTTAACTACCAACAAAATAGATAAATTTAATAATATCAAGAAATTCTTCCAATGCTGCTTAGATCATGACTATCCTTTTAACTTCTTAAGAACATATATTCATCACAAATACATTAATCGTCTTGCTATTTCTGATTTCAAAACCACCATACAACAATAGGATCTCAAAGTCAGCATATTAGTGGTTTTGCTGTGAAGATTCTGTTTTAACACTTTTCACACAGTTTATATTTTTTCCATACCCTTCTTAAAAATCTTATAAAATGAAAAATTTCTACATTTTTGGCAACCAAACCAAATTTCTACATTTTGACAACCTACCAAATTTCTACATTTTCGACAACCAACCAAGTTATAGCCTACCAAATTTGATTGTAATCTTTCTTGGCGTCTATCCTTACAAGCTGGTATAAAGGATGCGGTTAAGTGTAATTTAGATTTTTATCACAACGTATAAAAGCTTTCCATCGGTTTCAAGACCGTTGGATCTCCTGGAAAAAGCTCTGTGAGCAGAAGTTTTGAAAAATCTTTTTGGAAGAATCCTTTTATTGGGTAATTCTTTTAATATTTTTCTGCTTAAACATTTTAGGAGAATTTTTTGCTGAATAGTAGTCGGTTGTTCTTTCATAATTTCTATGAGATTTTTTTATACTTTGGATTTTTTTATACTTTGAATTTTTTATAATTGGAATTTTTATACTTTAAATTTCTATTTATTTTATTTTGGTCTTTCCTACCGAGTTGCAAAGGTCAGGGTTGGCGCCTTCAATCTAGTTTAACCCCACTTATTCCGTCCGAAATTGCTTTTTGACTCACTAGGTTCTTATTTGTATTTCATTAGATTTGATCTTCATTTTTTTATTAAGTATTTCCTGTTATGTTCTATATTTTATAAATTTCTTCCATATATATATATATATATATATATATATATATATATATATATATAAATTAGGGATAGCTTTAGAAATCATAATAGTTCTCCCTTTTAGTCCAAGACTCTTTCGGTATTTTCAATTTTAATAGTTAAACACCTCAGATTCTTATAATTTCTGTTTTCATCCAATTTTAGTACGATTTTCTTTTGCACCATTTATTTACTTATATTTTGGCGGGTTTTGATATGTTTTTTTTAATCTCCCAATTCCATTCATTCTTAGCTTTGTAGAAATTACAAACTTTTATTTTATTATTTTATTTTATTATACCATATAAATGTGTAAGGATAATTAAATTAGATCTAAAACTAAAACCCTAGACCACTTCTAACTTTTATTTTCCCGTTACATCTTCAAGTATTAAATTTATTATCCAGTTCGGGAATGAAGAACACATGGCCTTAAACAGAACTGCCGCTCCGACCATTAATTTTTATTACCTAATATGTCATGCTTAAATTCTCAAGTATATCTCTTCAATAAGAAGCGTACTTGAAGAACATATGGCTTTTGAAGGGGCCGCCTATTCAGATATGTAACACATGTCCGTCTCTCTCTCTCTTGTCAATCAGATTCCAAAGGGATTTCATGGAATAAAGACAGTTCAAAATAAAATGTCTTGATATTCACTCGAAAAACAAGACATATATACACACTTGACTTTTTGTTATTTTAAAAATAATTTCAACAAAATGAGAAATCATATGGAAGTTTCGTTCGTGATATTGAGGATGATGCTTAGTAAATTTTCCCCAATTCAATTGACAATAATCAAACAGTGCAATATATTCTCACGAAATATTGTTTTAAAAAATATTGCTTTTAATGTTAGATAGGGCAATTAAATTGTTTCTATTATATTTCTGAAATATATGTATTAATTGCAAAATTCAAAAAATAAATAAATAAAAAATAAATATTGCTCTGCATGTATCTTATTTGCAAAATTTCGATCTTGTTGCTATAAATACTTAGATAACATTAAGAACCAATCTTTTTATCTCAAAAATAGGCTTAAATGAATTTTTTGCTATAATAAACTGAATATCAAGTAAATAATTCCCAAAATATTTAAAAAAATCTAAATGAATATATAAATATTCAGTTATGTGCTACCAATGTGAAAAAATTTATAAACATCCGGTTTTTAGTTTTTGTTTTTTGTAACTGGTATTTTCTGTTATATTTTTTCAAAATATGTTATTTTTAATTCTTCACCAACAATGCCTAGTTCAAAAATATTTTAAAGAATCGTCAGTTATATATAAAGAAAAAACTCACTACCTTACACTAAAATTTCAATTTTTTCCCAGAGATTATCATTTTGAAATATTTAATAGTAATTTCGCTTCTCCGAATCTACTTTATTTTGAAAAACTTCTATTTTTGATACGTCCAGTTTTTGAATTCTCGTTCTCTTATAACTATTTTCACTTTGTAATTGTTTTCTCTTTGTTGATTCTAAGCCTCGAATAATACCAAAGTTCCTTTTCTGAAGTAGCTAATGAAAATACGCAAAGTGCTGAAATGAATTGCAGCATTCATGTATTCACCATTTTCCATTACAATTCCAATGCTAGGAGAAAAAGAAAATAGCATAACTTTACTACATATATACGTATACAGCATAGTACAGTAGAACGTCGTTTATCCAAATCATTGGGACCGGGCACCGTTCGGATACGTGATTGTTCGGATAACCGAAAACCGAATGTGATCCATGCAGTATATGAAACCGGACACTATACGAATATTGAAAATCATCATATGCGGGAAATGTTCTTGAAGAAAAAGCAAAATAGGTGCAAAATGTCGCAATTTTACCTTTATTGTGGAAAATAATGACTTATTTTTCGCTGTACCATTGTACACCTTCGTTTTTCCCCCTGCAAGTCTCTAATTCTCTTGAACAGCAGTAGTTGAAGAAGGACAGCACTCTGATTGTTGTTCGTACCACTCCATAACTGTCTCTAACGCAGAAAAATGCGTCAGAATTTGATGTACCCTTGCTACTTTCGTTGTTGCTGTCCTCGTCTTCATCCGTTTCATCGTCGACAGGGTCGGATTCTTCTTGTATGGAAGTCATGATCTCGTCATCATTTAGTATTTGAATTCCACAGTCTTCTGCATCTCATGCCATCCAGGTTTCTACATCAACAAAACCCAGCAAAAGAGCCCGTATACACCCTCTCACTTGGAAACAAACTGACCTAATATTCTGCGTGGATGTTTACCAAATCACACAACTGAAATTCCCCCAAATATCCCTCATCTTGGGTTTTCCCGTCACTTTTGGCCTCACGTGAAACAACTGTTGAGCATTGCACTGTTCGAAAACGTATCCGGACATTGGTCCGGATATTTGACGTTCCGGATAATAAACATTCGGATAAACGACGTTTTACTGTACATATATACGTATACAGCATAGTATTAAGGAAACATAATTGAAATTATAGGTAGTTCGTGGTGTAAAATCATTTCACACGACTGCCTCCTCTGACAGCTAAAACGGCTACAATCCGGCTTGGCATCCGGTTAAACTGGGCTTAAATTCCATGCTGCTTTAAGTGGATGTTTCACTTCATCTATCGTGATTGATGATGAATGATGGCAGTTTAGTCTCTCAGCAACTCATGGCTAGTTGTTTTCGAATTGGTGAGAGTTCTGGAGAACGTGCTGGCAGGAATCGACAGTTGAACACCTGTGTCAAGATCTGTCAGAACACATCAGGCTACATGAGGCCTTTCGTTGTCTTGTTGAAAGATGACGTCTCCGACACCTCGATACACATTCCCCGGTCTTAAAAATTTCAGAGAAGTAACATTGTCTGTTCAAATTACCGATGATGTGAACAACAGATGTTTGTGTCGTGTATCCGATCGATGCTCAAACCGTAGCACTAGGCCCAGGCCTGCATGACGATATAGAATGTTTGAAGGGGAGGGGGTACCAGCTCAGATGTCGTTCTCGTAACTTGACCGTGGTTCAAAAGTACGAAATACTTCGAAAATAGCCCACGTGGGGCTTTAAAGCGTGACGTAAATTAAAGTCAAATTAAATCACGTGACACGGATACGTCCAGCATAATGCTGCACGCTGGACCAGGAATCGTCTGAAAAGATGCCGCGGTGAGATTCCCGAATCCAGTTTTTTAAAGGGGCGCACTACTGACGCCGCGTGTCTCTATGTTGCAAAGTCAAGGGAAGCCGTAATAATTTTCGTGGTGCATACTTTCCGTTCTGCTTCAGACGTCGTTTCACTATCCGTGCGGATACTTGTACTGTGAATAATGTCATTCCTGATATTACTTATCCTTTTTGCAAGTAAATAACTCTATTATGCTAGCAGTGTATCTGGTTCTGCAATTTAATAAGACAAAATAGCTTTTAAAAAAATCATAACATTGAAAATAGTTCTGGATTCTGAAAACGATAAAACATTCAGCCATTTTGGAAATCAAAGCGATTTATTCCACACAAAAACAAAAACAATGCTAACAATTGCCAAAATACAGAAATAAAACTTTTGCTTAGTATTTACATTAGGTTACAGTGAATACGCACAAGTATGCTGTTGTTGTTAACGTCTGACGTAGTCAGATCGAGACCACGAAATTCATCATGGCATCGAGCTATATTGTACGCCTGTCGTTTGCCGTATCTTTGAGCATCATGCAGGTGACAGTACGATTTGCCTCAATTTCACCTCAATTTTGAAGGAGAACACCCTGGAAGACGCACAAGTATAGATGCCATGAATTAATCCCGAAATAAACTCTGAAGACATGACACCTGACTCAAGATCCGTGATGCTATTGTACGATTCTGCAAAGTCAATCTATCCACATGCCTGTCTTCTCGAACATTAGGGGCAGGAGGCCATTGAGATCCTGATCTGAACCCATCGATTCCAAATCCACTTGCCAGTCATAATATTCCGAACCAATACGATTAGTATCGAAGAACGATAAACTGCTCTCTCGATAGGCCCCGCAGCTGCCGCTATCGAATTCCGAATAGTGCTGATAGCCACTCTCCTTCTTATACGAGGTTTTACATGATCTTCTCATAAACAAACAACTTTCCGAACGAGAGTAGCTTTGCGTAACTTTCCTTTTATACACAATTTGAGATACCGTTTCTCTTTTCTGCATCGTTCAATTGCGCTTAAATACTAGTCATTTACATATCCCAACATTTTCTTTACCTTTAAATTTGACTACCGTACAACTATTTAGCTCAAAAGTTAAATAGTGCGAAATTTCAAATGCTTAAATGTTGTAAACAATCTTAGAATAATATGATTATGGTGAAAAGTCATTAAACATTTCGCAAAAAAATTTTACGTGCTTCTTCTGAACCAGAAATTGAAACAAAATGTTATTCAAATTGTTTTGCCTGAAATTTAAATGTTTATATCGCGTTCAATAGATTGTATTCATTTTACACCATGCTATGGCGATTGGTTGAAGTTTAGAAAACGCTAATTAAAATTATAGTTGTTTATTTTGTTTCTTTTTCAAATATTTTCTCACTGTATTTCTTGTTTTCCATTTCTTTGTTATTACTAATACTACTGTATAATGAATCTTAAAATTTAAATCAAACTACACTGCTGACCATACAAAATGCAACACCAAGAAGGACCAGAGATATGACAGCGAGATTCATTTGGCAGATAACATGTTGTACAAAGATCAAACGATTAAAATTACAGCCTCTTGTGTAGTGTGGATGATGACAAAGTCAGTAGTTGGTGTAGCCGCCATTGTTGACTATAATCGCTACCCACGCCTCGGATCAAAGAGGATTTGGATGTCTGTCCTCACGGGCATTGGTGCAACGAGGTGGGTGCTATCTGTCCCATGGGTCCGTCGTTTCGTTCTGCGTCCAGCGATAACAGATCCGCATCACAGTTGCTTTATTTCGTCCAACACGTTGACCGATTACTTTGAAGGATACTCCGCAATCTCTATAGACTACTATTCCTCCTCGGTCGAATTCAGAAACTTGGTCAAAAGAAGCTCGATGTCTTTCACAAGGCGTAAATACACACCTTACACACAAAAAAACAACAACAATTGATGTACTTTAAATCGCCAAACTGTTCTCCCTTATTTTCCGCTTGCGGGTGACGCTACGGTCTCTTCCATGATGTGCGTCTGCGCTATAATGCTAACGGTTTGCATATTTCATCGCCGCCAACGCATGATGTAAATTTTACATAGTTTGGATGCTTCCTTAGGGATGTGTGGCCATTTTGTGTGGTCAGCAGTGTATATTATCAAAAGAGGGAGAGAGCTTTATTATTACAGGAGGATTATTGACAACGGACCTCGTAATTTCGAACCAAGGCCAAGTGACGAGGACGATATCTTAGCTGTTACCCTACCTCTCCTAACTACCACACCACACCACAACAACGGGAGGACGTTTGACTCTCGAAAGATTTAACGTGCATCGGTCCCCTCTATAACGGCGGGTTTTCAGTGGCACTAGGCTCGAGCTCATGACACGCCAGCCACGAGTCCGTAACCACTAGGCTACCGCGGCCACATCTATGTTGCTATAATGGTAAAAAAACTACTTTTAAATCTCCAGATTTCAAGAAGCATCTGTCACTTATAAAAAAAACCGGTGCGAAAATGATATAGAAAAAGAGGTGACGTTATTCGCATAATAATTTTTAACAACCAGAAGTATTAGTTACTTCTCGACTATCTGATATTGTTTTTTGAACACATTCATATTATTATGTATAAGTTGTTTTTTTTCTACTTATATTTCCTCAAATTTAAATTTGTACTCTTCTGACATGCTTGCAGTACTGTTGTAATTGTCTAGTCATGTTTTTTGAATTATAAAATAAAACTCAGCATATACTTTGATTTGATGAAATCTGTTGTATAAAGTAGAAATATTTTTTTTCGGTTTGGTCCATAGTCCGTGCTTGCTTTCATCTGTAGTGAACTTAATTCGTTTTTAAATGTTTAACAATGAAGCAAAACTTATTCGAATGAAACAAAATCCTGAAGCCAAAATTGTTAAAAAATAGATATGTTATTTTTAGTCAGCGAAAGATGCATTATAATAATAATTAATTTACATGCTATCAGAGCACAAAAAAAAAAAAAAAAGAAGAAGAAGAAGAACCAACCAAATTAAAACATAGAGTAAAATTCTTCAAAATTTTAAAAAGTAGTTGCCCTTTTTGTTTTAAAAGCTTCAAACTATTATTTTTTAATTTGGCTTCCTTCTTTTGTTTGAGACCAAGCGATTCTGCTTCTGTAGCAAATTGCAATCAATATTATTTATTTACAGAAGTTTTTGATGTTCCTTTACAAAATTTAGATGTATCATTAAATTTGCAGAAGATATATGTTCCATGTTAGGCCTTTGCATCAAAATCTGGAAAATGTGTTTGATGTATGATTTTATTAAACAGAATTCACAATTTGCAATAAATGCTGAGTATTTCAGCAAGAATTTAAAAAAAAAAAAACGAAATAAAACTATGCTTTGAATTCTTATTGAATTTTATTCAGACTAATACATTCTCAAAATAAATTGTTGAAGTTTAGAAATTTAATAGATAGTGGCTATGTATGGTGTTTATAAATATATTTAAACAATTTATAAATTAAAGAAAAATTCTTTTCAAATTCATACATGTTGTTCCATCCCATTTGTGCACGGTGTCCATCAACTATGCCTCTAAAAAAGAAAAATAAGTGATATAAATAATTTAAACGAAACTTATAAATAAGCTAACATAGCCATAGAAATCTAAAAAAAAAATTATCAAGCAGGAGTGAATAGGGGAATAGCAGTTCCCCCTTCTATCCCCTCTTTGGTTACAGAAATATAATTAATAATTTCAAAGATATAAGTTTTTTACTGAATTCTATATTTTTATGTCTCTATTCGGCGATCATTTTGATGCTTTAATATTTGAAATTGGTCTGTATTTTAATGACTTTTCATCTTTAAACTGGCACGTATTTCAGGAAATTTAAAATTATATTAAAATTTTTTCATCCTTGTTAAAAAAAAAAAACTTTCAAAAATGTTTTTACTGGGCATACAGGAAAACTGGATAAGAAGTTGCAAAAATACTGATTAGAACAAAATTATCCCACTCTTACGTTCTTTAAACATATATTTATAAAAATAATGTAAATAACAGATTATCATGACTTTAGCTTTGATAGACTTTTCACTTTAAATTTTTTCCTACTTTTCTCTTTTTCAAAACTCTATTTGAATATTTTACATGAGTTTCAAAGCTTTTACACAAATGACGCCATTACTATAAACTGTTAATATTACTTTAATTATTTAATACTTTTTAATATTATTATTACAAACTCCAGTAACATTCTTCTTTCATATTTTAATTTTCGTGTTTTCAATTTTATATATTTTTGAATTTGTGATTAAATTCTTTATTTGGTTTCTTTCGTCTACAATTTCTCATTATAAAATTCTTTTTCAAATTAGTCATATTTATCTATTAGCATAATGTTCGAATACGCGTGTAAATTTTAGGCCTATATGATATTCAATATTTTGGTTTTTGTTCATTCCTAAAAAATTTTTGTTCTTTTTCGCGAAAATTTTCTGCTGAAAAGAAAAGGTTAGGGCCTATGAACCCTACACCACTGCCCTAAGTTAGTGACAGCTGTAGAAAACACATAAGTTTTGCATTTTGATTCATTAACTTTTCTCTTTTCTCGTATTAAAGGTTCTAATGTTCACAATTGTATATCCTTCTGATTTTTCGGACGTATTTACAACTAAAGTATCTCCATATTATAATCTCATTTTAAACTATACTTCTCGTCTTCAGACAAAAAAATTTTTTAATCAATGCTTACTCAAAAATAAAGTGTCAGAAAAAGTGTAATAAAAATTTTTAAAAAAATTGAGAAGGTTTTAAAAAAAAGTCTTTGAAGTAATTGTAAAAACATATCGCAGAGCTAGAAGTTTTTGTCTGACGAGATTATATAATTCTGAGAGCACTTAGTAGCAGAAACAGTCGTTGAACATTTAATTTTGCTACAACACTACCGAATAATTTTTGTCTTATAATGGAATCAATGTCATAGTTGGTGCTGCCATCTTTTGGTACTTTTTCACACTTCAAGCAGATCTTCAACTGAGAATATTCTTGGACACTTATATGCAAGGCTTCGAACCGTAATTTTTCGTTCTAGTTCAACTAAAAATATACATATTGGTTCAGTTTCAAATGAATAATTTTATTTTATGTATATCCTTAATTGTACTAAAAATATAATTCTATCAAAATTTAGAAAATCACAAGCAGTTTCAATCGAGACTGAATAAAAAAGTACTAGTGAACATCAAAACAGGAAATAGAGGGGCAATATTCATATAATGATGATAATTATATGTTTGACGTTAAATTAGAAGATATCGATAAGTTAGTTACAGTAACAAAATGACTGAAGATGCATCGAACCGAAATAAACTAATATGTTTTTTCGGTTCAGTTCCAGTTTTCGTCTCAACCAAAATAACTGTCTTTTCCAGTTTTTAATTCAGTTCTGGGCAGAAGCCCTGCTTTAATGTAACAAAATAATATAAAAATATTTGTCAAATGAATAAATAAATTCGATATTTAATTTACTAAAACAATTTGTCAAAGATTGTTTTATATATTATGTTAATATTTTCAATGTCTTCAATTTCCCCAGGAAGACAACATTTGTTTGATGTTCCGATCCTTCTAATTAAACTTAATATCTCTATAAGTCTCAGAAACCATAAGAACTTTAAGGAAAATCTATGCTTTCAAAGTTTATTTTAGGATTTTTTTTTTTTTGACAAAATTAAAACAACCAGTCGGTGTAAAATCTGTAGAGTAAAAAAGATAGAAAGATAGAGATGACACCAGGGATATTGTTTCCCAAGGAAATTTTCACCGGTGGTTGAGATATGACGGTAAAGTCCAAGCAGAATCAATCTACTTTTTCTTCAATTATTTAATTAATAAAACGGCAAACTAACCTTATTCCACGATTCAAGTCATCACAAATCATTCAGGATGTAGTATAATGCTTTTTTGCTGCACCCTATGAACAGATTGAATGGTTGTTAACATTCATATTACGTGGTTACATTGTGTAATTGTGACCCATGGTCAAGAGAGGAGGGCGAAACCATTCCACTCACCAAACTTCTACATTACATCAATGGTTGATAAACAGAGTTTTGTTTGCTACAAAAATCATGAGACGACCGTTTGTCTCATGCTTATGTCGTCCCTCCAGCAGTTCTTTCTTCATTCAGTTTCTTTGTATCCACACCTTACGCATGAATCTCAGTAAAATTGTCATTTTTTGGACTCTTACTTATACCAGATTGCAGAATAAAAATTATTCTTTTTCTTCTAAATATTACTATTTTCTGTTAATTATAAACTCTATTAAAAACAAACTATTCCAGAATAAGAGTAATAGAGATGATGAAAAATGTATGTTTTTCTTGTGTAATTGTTGAAAATCTGTATTAATAGTTTATTTTTATTCTCTCCGCTTAGAGTGAACCTGGGATTGCTGTAAAACTGACTATTCATCATAGCCCACTCGATCACTTTATTGAGAAGATATTTAGCAATTTAACTGCTCAGGATAGACAAGCACAGTGGCGTAGCGGAGAATATTAGGGCACCCCTGTAAAGTTAGGTTCTGGGCTCCAAACCGGATCTTGCAAAGGATCACAGAACCATAACATCGGGCCTTGGATCACTAGAATCCTGACCCCCCCCCTCCATGATGTGGGGGTGTACGTTACGCCATTGGACAAACTCAATAAAAAATTGACTGCCGTGTGAATGACCATACATTATCCTTCTGAAACATGTACCCTAGTGCTATTAAAGGAATGACAATATAGCAAGATGTAAATATATTACTGATATACTTGTGCTTTGATATATTCTTATGCCACTTGATATATCCTAACTTATGTGTATTATGGATGATACTAACAGTGGTATGGTTAGCAAGAAAAAGAGACCTTATAACAGCTTTCTGATTACAAATAGTTAAGAATCAGGTAATATCCTTTTAGTAAACATTTCTAGATGCCCTTTTTGTGGACCATTAAGGTTGATTTCGGTTTAGTACTCATCACTGAAAACAATGTTTCTCCAGTAAGTGAACATTATTGCCCAATCCCTTGCACACTGTGTGGTGAGAAATAGACTGTGCAAAGAGCAATGGAAGTTCAGTTCCAGATATCCGGGTCTTTTATCACAAGAAGCCATAAGGATAAATAATATGACGCCGGATCATTGATAAAGACGAATCACAAGTTTCGATGGACTCCTTGATATGTTCTACCGATCTATACAGCACGGCTGAAAGTAAACAGAGTGGAGTGACTAAGGTGACTTGACCAGTGGCGTAACCAGGAATATTAAGGCCCATCTGCAAAGACAGATTTTAGGGCCGAAGTCGGTTCTTACAAAGGGTACGTACTTGGCAGCAATCAGATAAGACCCTCTAGAATCCCCCCCCCGCAGTGCGGGGTCGCAGGGATGTGTACCTGGCGCCATTGGACATGGCCATGGCTTCAGGTGGCATTGTTCCTTGACAATGATCTAAGCTAATGATGGCCGTTACCAACAGTGCTTGTTTACTTTTGCGATTTTGATAAACAATCAATTCTGATAAAATGCAGCCACTCCTTCCACCATCATCGAATAGTGAAATCGTTCCGATCGAAATGTCGAACGACTAACCTAATTCATATAAACCCCAATTTATTAACCCAATTTCTTGTTCGATTTCAATATTTTTGCGTTTACCTCAATAAATATGTTCTTTAATGTAAACAAATTCTTAGCCTGAATTATGCATCGTAAATAAAATAACCGTAGATTGATCAATCAGTAAAATAATAATATTAAATAATAAATAAAGAAAATAATAAAAATAAGTAAAGAAGTAATAAAATAAATAAATAAATAAAATAATAAAATAAATAAATAAATAATGAAACCAAATAAATTTATAAACAAAAAAATAAACAAATAATAAAAATAAATAAATAAATAATAAAAATAGATAAATAAATAATAAAAATAAATAAAATAAAATAAGAAATAAACACAAAAAAATAAAAATGAAACAAGAACTTTCCCTCTTTCTTTTTTTAAATAGATATAAATTGAAGCTGCAAAAAAATTTAAAAAAAGTAGTTTTTGATGAAATTCTCTAAAATAAAATATCAAAGTTGGTCTAATAGATATTTCAATTTTCTATTAATTTCTTTTCACGGTTTGAGGTCACGCTAAATGTTTCCAATCAGTGGCGTCGGCGACCGCCGACGGCCTCGCGCTTGAGGGGGCCTCGCAAAGTTTTTAATTATTTAAAATTACTTAAATTAAATTAAAATTTTTAATTGTAAAAAATTTATTTGTGTAATTTTTGTCATCATTTGATTAGCAATAAATCTCGTTTACTCATACATTAGTTTAACTATAATTCGGCTTTTATGTAATTTAACGTTTTCTTGACTGGGAAAAAAGGAGGCCTCGCGAACCCTAATTGCGCCGACGTCCACGCGTGGTCTAGCGCCGCCACTGTTTCCAATCATGAATTTAATACTTATAAAACACTTTACCTCGCTATTTTATGCAGCTTTTTTCGCATTCCCATTTGGTCCAGAAATTGTTTTTGTTCCCTTGGCAACCGCCGTATAAGAACTCTTCGCACTGCTTCGAGACTATGTTGTAATAGTAGCGAGTGTGCACTTCAGAACAGGGTCCCATGACAGCTTGGAGCTCACAGTGGTTGCATTTGTCCCCTGGTGAGAAAAATATTAATTACAAATAAAAAAAATTGCTAAATAAGTAGAATCCACAACAAATATTTGGAGAAATGCAAAAAGGATAAAACTAAACTGTTGCTGAGATGATACACAGAGCCCTCCAATTGTTGAAAATTATAAAAAATTCAAATATAAGACTCGAAAAATTTTGTATCTTACTATTGAGTTCTATAAAGTTCCGGTCGTGAATTGAGCCTTGAAAAAAAGTGTAGAAATATAATATCTTGAATTAAAGATTAATTTTATTTTCGCTTGATGTAATAGTGTCTCTATTCTAAAATGGAGTGTATAGAATTTCATAAGAACTAATAACAATAAAAGTAATGATTTTAAAACTACATAAAGGAAATATTTAAAGAAAATTATAACTTTATGTAAATTTTTTTTAAAAAAATGAAACATTGTTTTAAAGGTATTTCAAGATAAAGGCCTAAAATACGAGAGAATTACCTCGATTGATATTAAAGTATATTAAACTTCCTTGATATTAGTATACTAAAATATAAAAGGAATATTATTATCAAAATTGAAAAGGAAATTTTTACAAAAATAATATTTTATAGAAATACATTTAAAAAAAAAAAATGATAAATTGCTCTTTCTAAGGGATTTCAAAATGAAGGCCTGAAATTCGAGAAAACTGCACTATAACGTGATTTTCTAAAAGTATAAGCCGCCCCCGGGTGGGCTCGAACCACCAACCTTTCGGTTAACAGCCGAACGCGCTAGCCGATTGCGCCACGGAGGCCACACTGTAAGTGTCCAAATAAACTATCACACCGGCTTTTCGATAAAAAAAATTTATTTCTGTGTTGGGAGGAGAAATGGGGAAATTTATGTAAATACAATCAGAAAACATTCGATATTTTCCACCAGAAGTTTTTCCCCCCCTATAAGAAACATGTATTTTAACATAGGAAAAATTCACTTGAAGTGTAACATTCGTACAGAAAATGAGAGAGTAAAACACGTGATTTGGGTGGAGCTATCTCAAAGTGGTTGATCCATTGTAATATAATTCAAGGATCCAGCCGGTATATAATAGCTGCAAAACTGGATAACTTGTTTTAGACAAGTTCTATAATTGAGTATAATTTTAATTTGGATGTGTTTGTGTGTGAGTCACACTACAGGTGTTTGAAATGTTTTCACCCCTTTTAAATTAGAATAAAAACATGCGTTTCGTGCGATTAAAGTAAAAGGTGTTTAAAAAACTTTTTTGGTTTTTAGATTCTTTCTATATTTTAATTTTCTATATATATATATATATATATATATATATATATATATAACATTCGTTTATCACTACTTTTTTTCTTCTCATAGATTTTGTTTCTTTATCGGCGTAAATTATTTTTCAACTATCCACGGCACTCGTTTCATCTTGAGTGGGGGAAAATGGAGAAAACTAACAATTAAATGCAGAAACTGTAAAATTAAAGCAAATAATAAAAGTAATTTTTTATTGACCTAGTATATGTGAAAATAATTTTTAGTCACCTATTGTTTTAGCTATGAATGAATTGGTCAGCTAACTTCTTTTCAATTTTGTTTAAGCTACAATTCAAGCTTGCTTTCACCAATAATGAGCTTAGTTTTAAAAAAAAAATTATATATGAATTTTTTATTATTATATTTTTGATTTAAATATGTATATTTTTAATAACATAACCAGCTAGCGGCTAAAACTTTCCTTTGCGAAAATTCGTTTATCCATTGGGTGCTTGAGGCGGGGGCCCAGGGGCTCGGGCCCCGGAAGGGATTTAAGGAGCCCGGACAAACTGGACTTAACCAGATTTTCTAATTACAAATTTTGATTTGCCAGTGACAAGGGGGCCCGTAGATTTTCTGCGCGAAATTAGATTAAACCGGCACTGGTATTAGATTTGGACCCAATTCAAATATTTATTGGAGTGAAAATTTAAAAGAGAACTACTATTATTATTTTTATTATTTTTCATGTATACAGACATAGGTAATGTAATAGTTATAATGCAATAATCAAATAATGCTTAATTAATTTAAATAATGAGATTATTGTTTATCAATTCTTTCACTTAGTACGTCGATCTCAACGCGTGTATTTGCACATCGTAATTGATGTTACAAGTTGGAGCGCGATTTATGTTTGATAAATTTCGTTTTCTCTCGAAAAAATGATTCGCAGATGTTAGTTTAAAAAAAAGTTACACGAACCAAGCGCGATTGCATTTCAGCTGTCTGAAATGCAATATTTTCCAACTCAAATAGATTATAGTGTTAAAAAATCTAAAAAAAAAAAACACCCTTTTATAGTTAATCGAACTCAGTTGTAATTTAATCTTTTAGTCCCAAATCTGGAAATGGGATCTGAAATCAGTCACCAGAGGCGGGATGTGAAATTGTTAATCCTGATGATCCTGATCAGGATAATGAAACAAAATTATTAAATCATTGTACTGTCATCGGTCCTGAACAAATTTTCGAATTAATCTGACCTTTTAAATTGAATAAAAATTGAGTTCAAATATTCCGTCACATACAAGTAGAAGGGTGTAAAAAATAGAAGCAATTATGGGATTATTTGATACAAAACACTGCACTAAAAGCCAAATAATTGCACAAAATAATCATAACTTGCAAAGTTGTAAAGAATCTCGAAGGTCACAAAATTATTCAAGGTGGGCCGTATGCAGCCCATGGGCCGTGGGTTGGCCACCCCTGGCTTAGAACAATCCCCCCCCTCCCCTATATTTTATGACTTCAGAAAAAAAAGTAAGGGATGAAACTCTCTCATAAATAGCAAAATGTAGCCACTTACTAACCGATTATACCTACTCAAAAGATTATTCCGGAAGCATATAATCTGTACGTAGCTACAGTTCTTTTCGTAGAAAAACTTTCTTAAGTAAATTATATTTATTTATTATTTTTAAAAAATTTATCTGAAAATGGGCGAAGAAGTAATAAAAAGCAAAATTTTCAACAAAATTCCGTTGTTGTAGCAACAGATCACTTCATTTTGTTTCATTACATGGATACCATAACTAGAATTTTAAGAATCTCGTTATTTGGAAGAATTTTATTTGTAAAAAACACGGTAAAATTTTTACGGAACTATTCTTAAGTTTTAAATATTAAATTGATGTCTAGCCTTATCCATCAAGTCACGATGCCGTCATCGAGTTTCTATTATGCGTAATTCGTGTGACGTTTGCTTAAAATTAATGATCAATTTCGGTAAATATGAAGTGTATTGAAATTTCACAACATCCTCTAAGTGTAAGGATCAATATTTAAAAATATAAAGCAATTTCAATTCAAAGTTTTGCATCTAAAACCTTTTGTTGGACATTCTCCTGCATGCTTTCTGTAAAATGAAGCCATGTTTAAAAGATTCAGTTAAATTTGAAACCTTGGAGAATCTCTCTTGAATCTATCTGGAATAAACTGCACTTAAAATATCTGCAAAAGTTAAAGTAATGCGTGTTTTGAAAGTACGTATTATTTAAATCTGAGCTGAATAATGCCATGCCTTTTTCTAAATAAAACGAGTATTTATACTTAAGCTTTTCTGGTATATTTTACTTTTCTTTGTCAAAAATCTATCTAAGCCTACTAGCTTTGAAGAACTAATTTGTTCTAGGTAGGGAATTCTCTTATGACGTATAATTAAAAATAGATACTTATTACAAGATATTTTCCCGAAGATCATATTTACCTATGTGCTCTTATTTCTAAAATTAATTGAACAAATCAGAGAAATATATAAAAGCAAATTATTTTAAGAAAATTGTGGAGGAAGTTTTAAAAATCTCAAGTTTCAGATTAATTCTATCCGAAATAAATACTTCGTTCATCCCCTTTCTTTCTCAAAAGCTTTTCGAAATTTCTCCCATTTCAAAGTACAATGACAACAACAACAACAAAAAATGCCATTGAAAACAAATTCTCTCATAAACTTTAAAAAAAAAAAATTAAGCAAAACGAGACTCGTAATGAAAACTTACTTATATTGTAATGTTATAAAAATTAGCAATATTGAGACATCTGCGGTAAATAAAATTAACTAACTTCCTTCAACTTTTGACGAAAACTTTTGTTTAAAAAAGCAACACTCTTTCTTTTCTTTTTCAATTCCTACTATTAATTCGCACTCTCTCTATATATCTATATATATATAACCTGTTCAAATTTTCAATCGTTAATAAAAAACTTTTTATTCATCCACACACACACACACACACATTCAAGTATAAATACATTTTTTTAAAACTTGTAGGGGATGACACACTTGATGTTAATACTCTTTCTTAAAACATTACTTCATTAATCAAATTTTATTTTCATATTTGAAATTTATTTTGCGTTATTTCTGACAAAGTTAGAATTAGCTGCAACAAATAGCGCCAATACGTTTTTCTAAAGAATTTTTTTTTTTGGTTTCAAATTTTTTAAACTTGTAGTGGATGCATTTGATGTTAATATATTTTTTTCAAATATTAATTCGTGAATTAAATTTAATTAGCGAAAATTACCTATTTTCCTAAATTTTTACCTAAAATAAAAAAATATTCTTTGTTGACCTAAGTAGGAATTGACTTAACTTTTTTTAAATATTACTTGATCATTTACATTCCAAGAAAATTACATCAACATTAAAAAACTTTTCAACTAAGCCCAAAATTGCTTTAATTTATTTAAAATCTGAATTGAATATTTAATTTAAAATCTGTATTGAAGAAATCGAATTGCCATACTATGTATTTGGTTGAAAGCTTCTTACAGCTTGTTTGACTCAACACAGTAAATACATTTTATTTTTACCTTATAAGAGAGTTCACTTAAGGTTAGAACCTTAAGTTCCTTAAGGTAAATGTGAATACCTTAATTTACACGGCCAGCGTACCTCCCAATTTTGAATAATAGTCAGATGAGGTACTCAATATCTGAGTTATATATAATACAACGCAACATTAATAAAAAACAAATAAATGCCACTTATTAGTTTTTACTCTGTTGCTATAGCAACTGCTTTTGAGCAACTCTTTGCCAGTGAGCTGAAAAAGTTGCTCCAAATAAAAGTTGCTTGAAATTCTAGCCAATGGGGTTCTTCGGCACCCTACTTCATAAACAAGATGGTGATAACGACGGTAGCTTCGCATCAGATATGGCGTATAATATTTTAACGGTGTACAACATTTTAACGGCGTATAATATTTTTAAATGGCTAGTGCCCCATTTCTGCTTACGCCCATCAACAAAAGCGCAAGCGAAATAAAAGAAATAACGCTGGATTGTCGTTTTCGAAGCAGAAAAATCGGCGAGTTATGTTTCAATGTGGAGAAAGAGTGCGGTTGACGTCAGAGCATGGGATTTTGCTTACGGCAACCCTTCACCCTCAGATTAGGCTAAAAGTTGGGCCAAAGAATTGCACAAAAAATGTACGTGTGAAACGGCCTTAAGGTATAGTGGACTTTCAAATTGGTAAAAATCTATCAAATCTTCTATTTTTCCCTTTTATAGCATATTAACAGTTATTACAATCACTGCTACGAATCCAAATAGAATTTTTCAATTCGGATATTTTTTATGGAAGTTATGCTCTTTTCAGTTCGAACTCATGTTTGACCTCACCTCTTTGTTTACAGAACATTATAAAAATAAATTTATAAATATTAAAAAAATGACAAAAAACACACACACACACACACATACACACAAGGAAAAGAATGACCCCTCATTGAGGGCAGAAAAATGTTTGAATTAACTAATTGTTTTATTTATATATTTGGACGGGTATAGTTCGAAATCACTGCACACTTACAAAGGTAAGTTATTCATAAAAGTTATTATGCTATGATCAAGCAGATATATTTTATTATTTGTATTATTTTACATTTAGATTTGTTGTATATAAAGATCTAGAGTTGGCATGACTTTAAAATGAATTTTCAGTCCTATCTTACAAGATTGCATCAAAATATAAATTCTTCTTTTTCAATTGACAATTTGTTTATTGCTGAAAATTAAGTATTGTAACGCACGGTACAGTTCCAAGACCGAAATGTAGGTGCCGCCATTACAGTATTGTCTTGGACCGGAAGTGTGTCTGTACGAAACACTGTAGTACCGTCAGAGAGAGTTTGGATCGGAACAAGCGTGCGTTCCCCATTTTCGTTGTCCAATCCTGGACTATGTAAACTTTACTTATTTTCACTTATTTTCTCTAAATGTTTGTCTTGTAATTGTCTAAGTGTCTGTTCTTTGTAACTGTGCTATCTTATGTCATTAAATATATTAATTTACCCCGAGATTCTATTAATTACTTTTGGTTACCCCAAGTAATGACGTAAGCGGCAGTTGCAGTATATTTTTAATAAAAGCGCAAATAAAATGAGTCTATAACTTAAAAATAATATGGTGTCCCTTAATTATAGCAATAATTGGGTTACGGGTCTATTCGTGAGCTCCTACTAATCCTCCTGGGGGAAAAACTATCTCTTTAAATATTGTTCGATTGAAAACTTTCTCCCGTAGAAGAAGATGCGGTTTATGTAAATCAGGGCTTATATTTAAGCATTAATTTTTAGATTCGTGAGAGAGAGAGGTTAGAAGTTAGATGATAGAAGTTAGTGATTAACGTAAAGTTGCAGAAAGCTGGTCGAGAGAGTGACTCGCCGATTAATTTCTTAACATTTAAGATTGATAATTGACGATTTAGTCAATAAAAATATATTTGAATTAGAATAACATTGACTATAGAAGTCAAATAGTTAAGAAAGGAATTACGATTATTTAGAACGTATAATACCAAAACGTTCCAAAAGTAAGTGATTCAATCCATAATTAAATATTAAATATCTCGTCTACCTCGCTTTTGCTCCAATACTTAAATATAGGTGCATTTCCTATACTGGGTTGTTGAGACTAATAAGGATTAATAAATTGTATTTGTTTTGATTATGGCTGAATCTTCATTCTAACTCCCAAACACTGATGGATGTGAGGGAACATCTGTTACAATTGCTTTTATCAGATGGGGTTGATGATGGGGTCATCATGGACATAAAAACCATCATATAAGATAATTTTAATTTTTGTCGCTTGAATAAATTTAAAATGTTCCTTGCGCAATACATTTTTCCCAATCGCAGTGAAAATTTGCACAGATATTCTCAGTAGATGTATAAATAAATGATAGTAAATGCTTTTTTAAATTTAAGGGTAGGAAAAATAGTAAAAGCAAAGGAATATGGACATTTTAGTTTGTTTTTAAGGGAAAAGACTAAGGATTTGAACAGAAATAAATTTTAAATTTTTTTTAAATATGAAAAAGACTTCTCTAAGTTTTTTTTTTACGATGCTGTTTAAAATATAAAATTTTTCCCTTGACACCATAAAGCTAATATCACTGTTGATGAATTTTTGCTAGATATAAATTATTATTCATCACATCCTGAGACAGAGATTGAATTGCACCGATGAATTATCTTAAAATAACCAAACACTTACCAAACCAGTGAAGCGGATTAAGTTTTGAAATCCAACCTGTATGATTAGAAATCCACTTAAATAGATTTGGTTCCCATTTCAATGGATTATGTATCCAGTGAGTTGGATGCCAATCCAGAGCACTCACTTGAAAAACGAGCCCTGCTAAGACAAAGGCGCACAACAGTTTCGCCATTTTTAGAATATGTTTGACTCCTTTTGACCTAAACGCATTAAATAAATCCTCATATTTTGGATTTCAATAACATTTATGATCCAAGAAAGAAAAGCAACATTTGATATTTCTGGAAGTGTTATCAGATGCGCTGATTTCTGATTTTCTATGTCTAGACTTCTCCTTCAGCCCACAATTTCTTATCAATTTTTTTAAAAAAATTTGCCATCGAGCTTTCTTGTTTTCAGTTCAACAACAAAATACGTCACGCTGTTTCTAGTAGTCCCTAAATTAGGTGTTTTTATTTTAAAAATTCAAAATTTATTGGTGTATAAAACGGTATTCCCCCCCCCCTATAGGTTTTTAAGCTTCGTAACTGTTTTTTAAATCCTTCCTTTCTTCCTCAGTGGCTCGACAGCCCAGGGTGGGCCTTGGCCTTCTCAAGAAGCCTTTTCCAGGCCAGCCTTTTTCTTGCCAGTGTTCTCCAATTCTTAGTTCTCAAAACTAGGAGATCTTTTTCTATGCCATCAATCCATCTAAGATTAGGCCTGCCCTTTCTTCGTGTGCCAATTGGTTGGGCATTGAAGATTTTTTTAGTGGTGCGGTCTTTTTCAATTCTGAGAACATGGTCTGCCCATTTAATTCGTTGTATTTTGATGAAATGAATGATGTCAGATTCTTTATATGATTGATAGAGCTCGAAATTCGCCACGTTGCATTTGCCTGAATTTCTCCAAAAACAAATCATAAGATCTTCCTTTCGTAGATGCTTATCATGTTCTCATCGGCAAGAGACATATACCAAGTTTCGCATGCATAAGTTAATACCGATCTTAAAAGACTTTTATACAATAGAAACTTTGTTTTTCTTTTGATTAAATTCGATTTCATATATTTTCGTATTCCATTACGGCATCTATTAGCCATAGTAATTCTCTTTTGGATTTCTGTAGCACCAATCGTTTATATTGTTAATTTCTGAACCTAAATAAGTGAAACTATCAACAACTTCAAGCTGAATTGGCAACCAGGTGCTTCGTATATAATGTCATCAATAGGTTTCGTTATTTCGTAAGTACCAACACATTTTTTTTATTAACTAATTACACGAACAAAGGGAAAATTATTTATGTTATTTTTCCACCATTACAGACGTAGAATTTAAACATTTAGGTTTTTTTTATTTACATTTTGTTAATTTTAAAATACATTTCACGGACAAATTAAAATGGATAAGTTAGAATTTGTTAGTTGTCCCAAAACATTTTTCTTACTAATTATTTTAAGCAAAACTATTTTTCCTATATTGCTTACACATCTGATTTCTAGCAATAGTATGCATTTTTAATCTAGAATTTCAACATTAATAACACAGCCAAACAAAGTCTTGTGGGCGGTCGTAGCTGCAACCGCGGGTGCAGGGGGCTGGAGAATATTTCCCTCCCCTCCAGTTCCGTGCCTAAATTGTGGAGGTGAAGATAGCTGGTGTTACCATCTATCGTGCATGAACCGAGCCAAATCGTACTGTCACTTGCACGGTGCTCAAAGCTAAAAGCTAACGACAGGCGTACACCTAACCCCTTGCCACGATGAATTTCGTGGGCCTCGATCTGACACCGTCAGACAGGTGACATTAGAAACAACAACAACCAAACACAATTTTGAAAAAAAAATATCAAAAAATTATATTTATAATTTGTATTTTAAATCGTACGAGCTTTTTTCATTCATAAACTAGATTAAGTTCCTTAAATTTTTCTTAAATTCAACAAATTTTATTACAACTATTTATGCTTGCCTTCCTTGACTTTAAGTGTTCTGCGCAATAAGAACTATATTCCTATTCAAGTTTTTAAAAAATATTGAGAGTAAAAAGATAAAATTTAAATTGTGTTGCTATCTGTTGATTCTTAAAAAAGCACAGTCAGCAAATAGAATTAATACATGAATTAAATATATATATATAAAAATTTGGCTATTACTTCTTTCTAAATTATGGTATTTCAGTTTAAACAATTTAAGTACTGAAATACTTTATTTTTGAGTCTTAAAGATGAAAGATATTTATTTTGCTATTATTTTGATGCTCTATTATTTGCTATCATTTTGCTCTTTTGGACCAGTATGACTAATTTAATTTTGAAAATTGTGTGTGTAGGAAACACATATATATACTCATACTTCCTGCTGGACATCAAAGTAATCTGTAAACATGCATATATCCGAAGAGAAAGTTTTTATTAGGTTGCAAATAAAGTATTAAAGAACAATGGTTTTGGCATTCAAATTGTAATTTTGAAAATTTTGAATACGTATTTAAAATGCAGGTTACATCATGAACAAGATTATTTACCTTAGAACAGAAAATACATGAAGTAACAACCATTGACAATAATATTTTCTCATAAATATTTAGGATTTCATGCTTTAAAATAAGAAGAACACAAATTTTTTTTTAGAAAATTCTTTATTCTATGGACGGTAAATTATCTGAAAGAAAAAAATTATATGAGTTTTTTTAAATAACTTTTACTTGGAATAATAGGGGAAAGAAACTAGACAATTCAGTTACAGCATAAAGTATTAATTTTTACGATTTAACTAGGTATTCTATTGATTAACGATTACTTGATGGTTAATATATGAAATACGGCACTCAAAAGTTCTTTGAACCGGTTCTAGCTGCTTTGGGAAGGATTTTTCCGATTAAGAACTTGAGAGGGTCAAATAAAACAATTGTATTCTAGATATCAGTTCAGTATACGTCAGCGAGAATTAATTTCCATTGAAGAAGTTCCAAATATTGACATGACGTTTCTATCTGTTGCAACAGCTCAAAGTTGCGGTATTGGACAAGGATTTAAAAGTGCTCGTGTAAAAAGAAATGTGTAATAGTAAAAAGTGTGCTTGTTTAAAAACAAGATATCAATCATTGGCATGACCAAGTAGTTTTAGTGCGTTTTTCACATGTTATACTTGTTTTCTGAACTTTTTTTGAGAAGATTTCCTCATTTTTGTGAAGATTTCCTCCAAAATGCAGGTAGATTTTTTTTAAAAAAACTTTTTGCAAACAATAAATTTACTAGGTAAAATTTGAGAACATTTTGTTATAAACTAGCGAAATTCAGGAAAATTTGTAGGAAAATTCGGGAAAACTATGGAAAAATTTAAATATGATTCGGCTCATCAAGGGCACAAATGCGACCAAATGCCGAAAACCCGAGGTCAATGGGTTGCTTATTGGCTGAGAAAAAGGTACGACAAAATAGGGAACGAAGACGAAATTTGCGTCTTAATAGCTCTTTTGTTCCACTACGTGAAAAACGCGCTAAAAATGACATTGAGGTGTATCAATATAGGTATACATAAAAGACAGAAACATATTTGATTAAATATTAGGTTGTATCCTGAAATATACCAATAGATGGCAGCACGAAACTTTGTGAAAAGGGAAAGCATTGAACTCTTTTTTTTTTTTTTTTTAAATGTTTACAATTTACATTTATCTATTAATGATGTAAAGAACTTTTTTAAGAATTCCTGTTAAAATGCTGTGCGAAATGTATCAACAAAAAAAAAAAAAACTTCCCACAAACGAATTTTTTTTTTTTTGAAATATTCTTTTATTAACATGGAAAATCGAACGAATTGGGGAGAATCCATTTTTAAATAAATATAGTACTAGCCGTTAAACGTCCACTGGGTATTTCATCATACATGGATATATACCGTAATTAATAACTTAAATTAACTGTAATTAATTAAAATAGCTCAAAGACGTTACATAAAAAAAGCAGAGTTTTGCCACATGCATCTGCCGCAATAAAATTCTTGAATCAGCGTATTGCTGATGCCCTCCAACAATCACAGTGTAATTAAATATATATTTCGGTCCAAGGTAATCCAATCCAGTTATTTAATAGGGCTTTGTAGTTGAAGTTATTATATTTTAATACGTCCTTATGACTGAAGAAGAGACCATCACTATGACTAGACCTGTTCTTGACCCAGTAGCCTTATTCTAAAGAGTATCTTTTCCATTTTCGTGATTCTGAAATTGAAACGACCAGGTCTTTTCTCTTTGCTGTGATGTCTTGACAGCCTCGAACCCATGTTAAAGAGCAAGCGAAGAAACTTTACTGAATGAACTCAGGAAATTGATTCTGTTTGACTAATAAACGAGTTATGGAATTGTGGTCATAAATTTAGAAGAAAGGACGTGCGAACTGTGTAATCTTTCTGATACTTCCTTGGCTTTTAAGGATTTTCATCATTGTTTCGAAATGCTCATGTTTCGAAAGGACATCAACACATTCCTTTTTCTTTCTTTCTTTCTTTTTTTTTTTTTTGATGTACACTACCCAAAAATTATGAATTTTGCCACAAATTGACAAATTTTTTTATGATTTTATTTTATAGGCCATCTTATTAGCTTTATAAAAATACCAAGTCTGTTATTTGCCGTTCACTAGAAAAAAAATTACAAGTGTTTTAGTAAAAGCAGATGCCATTGCTTTAAGTAAGATGCCATGCTTAAAACGCGTTTTACTCAAATTATTATTTATTTATTTATTTATTTTTTTTTTTTGTAAATGCTCAAACGGGGACAGCAATTAGTCAAAAAGTCTTGAAAATAATTAACTGAAATTTTTTCTGTATGTTCTGTGTATAATAGTAGAAGTGTTTTAACCTTCAGATTTATCCATCACTGATTTATTAAAAAATTTACAGTCCCTATGTTTATATAATCACAGTTTTCTTAAGCAATTTCATATAATAACTAAGATAAAGTGTTCTAGTTTCTGTAAAAATTAAAATATCTGGTATCTTGAAAGTCATTTCAAAAATGAATAACATAGCAATACATCCTAATTGAAAAATCGAAAATCTGTTTATAAACTTTTGGTACAGAATGGGCTCCACTTACTTCATTTTTTTTTTTTTTTTTTTTTTTTTTGTAAATTTTTACCCATTTTTTCCCATTTTAGTAACAATAATTTCTTTTTCTCTTCTTAACATTAGCATATTTTTCTTAAAATGTACTAAATAAATCCTAAAATAGGTAATGCTAAATTCATGGAGTTAGCTTGATTGGCTCATTTCTCCAAAAATTACATAGAGTAAATTTATGTGACAATTCAGTATGGGTAGTATAGTGGCCATGGTCACGGACCCGTAGGAGGCGTGTCATGAGTTCGAGTCTAGTGCCACTGAAGACCCACTGTGCAGAGAGGCTGATGCACGCTAAATCTGTCGAAGCTCAAAGTCTTCACGTTCCCCGTGGTGTGGAAATTAGGAGATTATGATGCTGAATCCAGTCTCATCCTCGTCACTTAACCGTAGTTCAAAATTACGAGGCCCGTAGCCTACTTTGCCTGAGCGTCTAAAGATGTAGGAGAATTGGAAGGAAGATTAGCCATGATCAATAATACTTCAATTTATTCACAGTACTATCCACAACACAAATTCAATCGATCAAGGGGATAAGAGACGCATCGAATTAATAAATATGAAGGCAATTAACGAGGTACGTGAGATATGAGAAAAATTTAATGTTTAATACATTTAATTCAAGAGCTCTGACTTCTCTTCACTATTTAACCTAGATTCAATCACTAGTGACAGATCGTCACCTTGAGGTATCCGACTAGGGTGAAAAAGTGCTTTTCAGGTGTTTGTTGTTTGGTAATGTTTGAGCTATAGGGAAAAAAGAAATATAATTATTGAGGAAGAAGGACTAACACATAAAACTAGAGAGTTTTTTAAGTTATTTTTATAGCATTTACTTTATCTAACTTATAAAATATTTTTTAATGCGTTTTTTGAAAAAGAAATTTTTACGATAATTTGTGCACGAAAAACGGGATACCTCCAAAATAATCCAATCAAATTCGAGGATATTTGTAAGATATATGTTATGGGCCCTTCAGTGAGTGAATATTAACGTCGCACTGTCTTAGCAACACGAGGGCTTTTGGCGACGGTCTGCGTAATTTTGAACCATGGTCACGTGACGCGGACGACACCTGAGCTGGCAACCCCCCTCTCCTTACTACCTCACCACACCAAAGGGAGGACGTTTGAGCTCTCGACAGATTTAACGTGCATCGCTCCCCTACACGGTGGGTCTTTAGTGGTACTGGGTTCGAACTCATGACACGCTAGCCATGATCCGATGCCTAGACCACTTGGCTACCGCGGCCACATGGGCCCTTCAGAGTGTAACAAACCGCTGGTTTTAAGACACCTAGATTTCACCACATTTTACAGCCATTTTTAGCTTAGAGCATGCAGTAATTTTGATGAAAAATCATTGTCATCAAATTTAAATGCCAATAAAATATTTATTTCTTAAAAAAAATTTTATCCTGCGGTTTGTGAGATTTCAGAGGGATCAAGAAATATATTAATTAAATTAAAATTGCATAATGTGCAATTTATTTTTATTCATGGCGTTTTTCTTAACTTTATACATTTTGCTAAAATTTCATAAATATATATTTTTTTTTCAAAAACAAAGGGTGAAGAATTATGATATTTATTTAATAACTCTGACTTTTTAAGCCTATTTATGTTCTTTGAAACAATAAATTTGTTCTGAAAATCAATTTTTAAAAAAAATTGATCTCCGAACCTAATCGGGTATCTTAAGTAATTCAATTATCAAATATTAAATATCCGTGATTTACATTCAATTTGATTAATCACTGTAGTAGTCCTAATTTGCATATTCACGTTTTCTTCTTCGAGGAGGAGTTTTATAATAAAATAATTTTTAAAGACCATAAATTTTCCAAGAGGACTTTTAGTTAAAAGATCGTGGATAGAACCGTCACAGCTGAATAGTGTGACACTATTAAACACTCACTAGCAATTTCGCATAAATTTTGTCAATTCCTCCTTAAAAGAAATAAATTTGAAAATTATAAAGTAAAATTGGTTTCCTTTAAAAATTGGATTACGTTATGGGACGGACCAACTCTAAGAAATTCTGTACTTCAGTGTGTCGCGCGTTTTCATTCTTTAAACACGCAGTATTATTGTTCGAACAATCGTATACAAACTAGTTCGAAAGGTAATTATCGGTAAAAGCCGTTTCGTAACTTTCATCAAGAATGTTCGAGGACAAATTTTTAGATTTGCATACTTTAACGCTTTGTGTGTGGCATATGTTTCAACCAGTTTAAAGTAACTGTTGTTTTCGACAATTTTATATTGAACCGGTCGTGGGTGTGATACTTTCTCAGCAGTTACCAGCGGAAGAATTTCACAAATACTTTCCTTGGAATTCTGACTCGAATAAATTTACATTAAAACTTTCCACTTAGAAAACTTTTGCTTCAAAATTAAATCGCAATACGCGTAAGTGAAAAGGTATTGATGACTTATGGAAATTTATTACCTATTTATAAAAATTCTTATCATATTTAAGTAAATAATTGCGTAATTATGATCGACCTTATAAGTCAGAGTTTTGGTATTTTTATTTGAAAATTCCAGTCGACAGTTTTAAATGAGCGTGGGAAAAATAAAACGTCATTTAAACAAAAATTTAAGAAAAAATTGTCCTACCTTAAATGAATTAAGCCGAGTTCTTAGAAATGTGTGAGTTAATTCCCCCCCCCCCCTAATGTGTTACCGTTGCTATAGTGATCTGGCTATCGCAAAATCTTTTTTTATGCTCTGATTTGTGTTTTTCTCTCTTTCTCTTCTCACTCCTCTAAGCAAAAATGCATTTTTTTAGATTTATAGTTTATGTATTATATTTAAATTTCTTGAAGAAATATTCAAATAAAGACATAAGATGTAGATGTCACGTATTTGAAAGTTTTAATGTTCAGAGTTTTTTGTTTTTCCTTCAGCGATTAATGTAGCAAATTATTCTGATCGTGCTTTTCTGCACCTTTCAATTTAATTTATTTATTTTAATAAATGGGTTAAAATTGCTAATTTATGTTATTTGCTACTATGGCACATAGTATTACATGGCATATATAAACAGTTTGCTTCATAAATTTCAAGTCTCTGTTGTTACATGTTAGTGATGCTGATAAAAAAATTCTACTATAATTTAAACATTTAAATTGTATACTGGGAAAGATTAAACCATTATTGTAATTAATTATAAACTTTGCCTGTTACTTTTTATATTTAAAAGCTTTTATAATAATGTTTTAAACTAACAAAAGTGCCAAATGTTTATTTAATACAGGGTGTTCCTAAATGCAGTTAACAAATTTGGAAGGGAGGTAGAGAACATCCTGAGGAGCCTTAATTACATCGGAAAGCATATGTGCAAACTCAACCCTAACAAGATAAAAATGCACAAAGACATTATGGTATCCGACTACCCTAAAATTGTGAATTTTGCCAAAAATTGACAACTTTTTTATGATTTATTTTATAGGACATCTTATTAGCTTTATAAAAATACCAAATTTATTATTTTCCGTTCACTAGAACAAATACTATAAGTGTTTTAGTAAGAGCGGATGCCATTACTTTAAGCAAGATGTTATACTTTAAAACACGTTATTCTCGAAATGTGATTTTTTGAAAATAATCAAACGGGGCCAGCGATTGCTCAAAAAGATTTGAAAATAATGAACTGAAATTTTGTTTGTATGTTCTGTATAATAGTAGAAGTGTTTTAACTTTCAGTTTTATCAATCACTGTTTTATTACAAAATTTACAGTCACTTACGTTAATAGTGTAATCACTGCTTCTTTAAGCAATTTCATATAATAACTAAGATAAAGTGCTCTAGTATTTGTAAAAACTAAAATATCTCTTATCCTGAAGGTCATTTCAAAAATGTATAACATAGCACACCATCAGAATTAAAAAATTGAAAATTTGCTCATAAAATTTTGGAACAGAATGGGCCGCGTTTATGTTATTTTTTGTCAATTTTTACCCATTTCCCCCCATTTTAGTAAAAATAATTTCTTTTTCTCTTCTTAATCTTAGCATATTTTTCATAAAGTGTACTAAACAAACTTGAAAAACAATAAAAAACTCCCCATATCTCCATTTTTTAAAAAAGGTTATCGCAACCAGAATCGCAAAACAGAATGTACTGTAAAACTTTTTACTATACAAAAAAAAGAACAATAATTATAATAAAATGTATGACTTAAAAGAAATGTTCGAAATCGTTGCCATTGGTAAGTATGCCCGCACGACACCGACGCGACATGGATTGGAAAACATGTTCGAAAATACTTGTCCTTTTCACGGATCGTAGCAGCAGCGATGGATATTCGTATGTGAGGCTTAGCCCTGCTGTATACGATGGCCAGTTGTTCGAGATCTTCCGGTTGCAATGGTAAGCACCCGCAAACTGGTACCGGGATCCACAGCAGGCAACATATCCTCTTCGTATATGGGTGTCGTGTTGTTCGCCACCACCCAGTACCCTCAATCGTGGCTCTAAGAGATTCAAGGTCCGCCAGGTTCTGATGCACCCCCAGCGAACGTTAGATAATTCGATTGCCGCCGAATAATCTTTCCCCATACAACCAAACAGCAGCACGTCCATTTCCGTTAGGGTAACCTAGTGGTTAGAGCATCGGACTCCAGACCGGAAGCCCTGGGTTCGATGCCCGATGCCACCAAATACCCTCCGAGTACACACGGAGAACGTGCTCGTTAAATCAGTGGGTCCGAATGGTGTCACCATCTATCGAGCAAACATCGTACTGATACCTTCATGGGGCTCAAAGCTAACGACATGCTTATATCTAGCCAGATGTCCTGATGAATTTCGTGGGCCTCGATCTGACTACGTCAGACAGGTGGCATAAACAACAACAACAGGCCGTAGATGAAGTGGATATCGGCCAACTTGGCATTCGTATAACGATTCGTGTTCGCCGCATGCTATCTGAAATAAGGAAATCACACGTACTAACCTTGCGAGCTTGCGTAGAGTACCACCTATTGCTTTCCGCCTATGCTTTCCGATGTAATTATGGCTCCTCACGATGTTCTCAACCCCCCCCTTTCAAGTTCGTACATGGCATTTGGGGATACCTTGTATATTAGATAATTGATAGCGTTATAATCTTCTTTAAAGAAGAAAAATAGGGAATTTAGTCTTATATAAAATAATTTTTTTTATTTTTATTCTGAGTACATCAATCAAGAATTAATTAACTGTTTGAATAAGATGTAAAGTATTGTGACGGATCTATACGCGATCTTCTATTAATAATCCTCTTAGGTATTCTTTGGGCCAGAAAATTCACCAATCTTCTCCAAAAGAAGGAAACGTGATATGCAAATTAAGTTTATTATATATATTCCTACTTCGCGAGTTAAAGAGTTAGTGAATTGGAAGTGAAGAGAATAGGTAAACAGAAAGTTAGAAGTTGAGTTACAAGAGGTGACAAGATAGTTACAAGGGGAAGTTTACCAGAATTAGTTTAAAAGTCCTTGTAAAAGATTATAGTCAAGGTGCGTTAAAGATAAAATGGATTGACTAGAAGACTGCCTAAGTTCAGGTACTGTCCCCTTTCTATTACGTTGATGTTTAAAGTGTTAAAGTCGTTAGGAGGACATTAAACAAGCTCTGTGTAAAGTAATATTAAGTAAGAACTGCATTATTATATATAAAGTGGTTATTAAATGTATTCTCCCCAAATGCGAATCTCGTCTCTTCCCTCTGTTGCTTGTCTGGATTACCCTATTTATAGTGTTAAATTGATTTGAGTTTGAGTCGATTAAAGTGATAAATAAAATAATTGAAATTTATCATGTCGAATGATCCTTTACTTCCTTCCACACCTTTTGCAGGGTCACAGGTTAGAAGGGAATTAAGTTCGTTCCAGCATGACTGTTATGAAAATAATTATCAATGGCAGTTATTTCCTTTTTGTTAAGTTCAAGCGAAGCATTCAATATGCTTGGTATTAAAATTCTTTCTTTCAACTATTCCTAAATTCATTGATTCCCCATTCAGGTTTTATACCGACTGTCAAAAAATATTACAGAAGAAAAATTCATCTGGTTTAATAAGTTTCACATTAGTAGTTTAAAAGAATAAGAATATTGCCTATACAATGACCTGAAGTACTCATGGAATTTTCTATAAGGCATGACCGATGAACCTTTAAATTTTAACAGGCACTTAATACTATATAATAGAAGGTAAAGATGTCTCTGTAATTTCAATAGCGTCCTACAGTTTAAATCGATTGAGCTTAGCTATAAAAGTCGGATTATCAAACTTAATACCAGGAAAGAATTAGAGAGAAGGAAGTAGAAGCTTATTTTTTCTGCTCTTTCAAAAATGATGACAATAAATGAGCTAAAATTAATTCTTCTAAAATACGTCTATTTGTTCTCAGGCCAAATTTTCTGAGTTGATTTCTTCCGTTCTTTCTACTTTTCTTAAATCTTCAAATATTTTTTTTTCTTCAAAAATTTAATTCTTAATTCCTTAACCACATGCATGTTAGCTTGATTGCTATTTTGGCAAAGTTGGATATTTTAATCGCAGAGTATTATTATTTGTAAAATCTTATTTAAAAAAAAACCGATCACACTTTGAAATATTTATAAACAAATAATTCGAAAGTTATTTAAACGCTTAACGAAATAGAATGTAACCTGATTTCTTATAAAATGTTGAAGAATTTCAAAATTACAGGTGTGAGAAATCCTCACTAAAATCCAATACACTAGTGGCGCACACAAGAAGGGGGGAGGGAAGAGTCCTCGGATCCGGAACCCCTCCTAGCCCTTGATTTTTTTCCGATTGATTATAATTCTACGTATATAAATTTTATCTCTTTAAATTTAATTCAGTATTTGTTGGTAATAATTAATTTGATTAATTAATGCTATTTATTTATTCAATAATTAATTTTTTACTGTTTTTTGTTTCCGAAAATCGACAGAATCCAAGGAATATGTTGGGCGGTGTATTGGAGCATGATACCAGAATGGTGAACTTTCAACCCTGGACCCACCCCCTCCCCTTGGAAAATTCTTGTGTGCGCCACTGCACGACACTGTTTATTCGTATCGGATATTATTCCTTAAAATGGTGCATAAAATTGTAGAGTTGGATTAGTTTTTATTTCTCTGCATAATTAGCACTTAGTTCATTTAACCCTTTTTAACGCAAGTATACTTACTGCTAATTGTATTAAGTTTTAAATGTCCAAGCAGGGTATACTTTACTTCTTTTCATTTGTTCTGTCATCTGTTAGTAAAGAAAATTTTTAAAAAATTATAAGCCTTGTTCTTAGCCCCTCTTCCCTCACTAACATAGTAGCAAGATAGGTCAAGGATGGGTCCATTAGCCAGGTACAGGGATGTCTTAAGACTCTTTGAGGTCTTGGGCCCGTAGGAAAAAGTAGTCACTACCTGAGATCTTTAAAAGTAGACAGTATATAGCACGCATTGTCAAATACTCGTTCAAACGGTCGTTTGAAACAAATAAATGTCCACAACTCGCAAACCTAGGCACAAAACAGTAGAAAAAAAATATTAAAATTAGGCAAAAAAAAAACCCGTAAAAAGTAAATGACTGAATTAATAATTAGCATAAACATATGAAATAAATTGGTAATAAATAATTAAATTTTACAGGATTATCATCAATAGAAAAGAAATCAAGGGCTAAGGGGGGGGGAGGGGTCTGGACCTATGCCCACCCCCTTTGTGTGCGCCACTGGCCTAGGGCTAGACATGGACAATGGTCATCAAATTATTATTTAATCTTATCACTTTTGTCAGTTGACATGCAGTTTGAAATTCTCTGTTGTACGGGAACAATATTTGGCCATCAAAATTATCCGGATCATGATCTTGTTAAGACAAAGTCGAGAATGGAACAAGGCCCCCAAAGAGGGCGAGGCCCTGGGCCTGGTCCCAGTTGGCCCATGCCTTAAGACGTCCCTGGTCAGGTATCGTGCCCAGCTTCTGTTGCCACTTGCTGTGGAATTATAGGATCAACTTCGAAAACGTAATGTAATTATACAACGTTGTTGGAAATGGTAGTATCAGTTCTTTTACTTCTTCATTTATCGGACAATAGTTAATTCCTTTATTTTTTAGGAATTATGTAAAAAAAGGTATGGGTCTTGAAAACCAACTAGGTTTTCGTCTTCGGCTAACATTCTAATTAATTTCAGGATTTTCAAGTTCGAAATGTGAAAAGGATGACACATAAGTTTCCTGAGTAAGGGAAAAAAGAATGGTTTCAAGAGAAGTAATACCAAATAAAGTTGGTAGCTATATTACAATTGTAGGGAAAGCACACAGCGCTGTCTACTAAGGTACATCAAAAGAGAACACGACATGCGAGCATAACTTCCGATGTCCCGAAATGTATATAGTTTTGTGTTTTCCAAAATTTCATGGAAAATTTTGTAATTTGTCATTCATGAATAAAAAAAGCTATAATATGCAATTTGTTTCCCCGAATTTTAGTGATAAGTATACTTAAAATAAACAAAATGGCGTTGAATATCAAGTAAATTTTATCCAATAAGCTGAATGGGTTTTTTTTTCTTAAATTAATCTCAATTCCAAAAATATTTTAATATACTAACACTAGAAATAAATGACTAGTTAAAGGGTTAAGAGAGAGAGAGAGACAAATTTAAAAAAAAAAGGATTCGAAGCCATTTTGCTTAAAAGAAAACGTTTTGTTGAGTTTATTAAGAATACTCCAAGAACACTTTTAAAACAAATACTTGTTGCCATCCTACAAACGATAAATGTTTGTAAAATGGCGTTGCGGTATGACAAGATAGAAAATAATTATTTTAAACAAAATACATACTAATAAGAATTAGAAAGAATATAAACCCAGACAAGAGATGAAACGTAAATAAAAAATGGCCACACAATTATGGAATTTTAATTAAATAAAACATTTTCTTTAAGATAATATAATTAGAGTTAAGTTTATATTTTGCTTAATGAAGGAAAACTTTCAGGTAATTAATTTCAATTTATAGACAAATTTCTATCAGTTTTGTTATTACTATACTTAATAATTCGATGAAAAACTCGCTCAAACTCGTACATAAATGAGACAATTACAACAAAACTTATTTATGCATTAAATGATAATAACAGGTAGAATTTAATGATAAAATGTAATGCACGAACACCTTCAACAACTTGACCTAGTTCCTTTTATGAAAAATTATAGCTGAATTAGTAATTAAATGAATGAAACAAAATAGATTTTCTTTTTCTTTTTTAAGACATAATTGTTGGCAGAAAACCTTTCACAAACTGAGAGGAAAAATGCTAAAGTTGTTGAAGTTGGTGATATGAAAACATCATTATTTTCACAAACTGTTCACCAGCTCTTCGAAAAAATAAAAGGAAAATAAATACAGCTAGAATGTAATGCTCTAATAAGAAAGCTTAAAACTTATTTTTTCTACTAAATTTTTGCTTTTTTTAAAAAATTTATTCAGCACAGTTTTACCATTATGGAGTATTTATTGCATCTTCCGAATTTAGCTCCTAATTTGTTTTAGTCTTCATTACCAAAAAGAACGAAATTCAAATAGTTTAAACACATATATTTGTTTATTTGCGTATACTCATACATATATATGTACATTATTGTCAAGGCTTTTCAGTGTAGTAAGCTGATCCTGAAGACATTAAAATAAATTGTGAATGTCAATCTTGAGTGCCGGTCATATCCTGCTGCTGAGGGCTTATCAGTCTTTCTAGGTGGGGGATAACATTGTTAGGTATATCTGGTTTTTCAAGTCACAGGTGCACGCAAGAGCTGTCATAATGGTCTCATGTTGTGAAATCTGCTGATGTTTGAATGGATTCAAATTTCAGTTCATATTTTTTCGTTTTTAAAACATTTCAATTACCTATTTTTAATGATTCTTTCCAAAGTAAAATAAAACAAAATTCGTCGAATTAAGGTTATTAGGGAAAATGGCCAAAATTTAAATAAAATTAATAATAATGATTCATATAATTCTGATGATTGTTTATTTTTTTTTAGTTATTTTTAAAGAAATCAAAAACACAAAAACAAAATTCATAGAATTCTATTTCAAGTTTAACGTTAAAAGGTATCAGAATATCACAAATACAATGTTTAATTGATGTTAAATTTAATTAGAGTAGGCAGTATTTTATTTTTATCTGAATCATACGAACAAATAAGACTATGCTCAATGGTTTTGGAATGTTTTTCTTTTAAATTCACGAACTTAAGTCACAGAAGTCTTTTTGACATAAGGCAAGATTTGGGTAAGGATAAAGAACACGAAGAGTAAATATATCTTTACTTTAATTAAATTTTTGAAATTTAATAAGAATATACGGTACTTATGTATTATTGCAACCTATTGGCAACATTATATGAAATGAAGCACACGGTTGCCAATTCAGCACCTACGACACATAAGAAATCGAGGTTGCCAACTTGGCGAGTTATTCATAAAGATGGCGATTGTTGCGATAATACGTAAATACCAAATGTATTGTACAAAATGTTGATTTTTTTTTTTTTTTTTTTTTTTTTGCAGAATGAAATGTAAATACACACTTTATAATAAATCGAAATTAACTTCATTTTTAAATAGTGTGTTGAATTCTATTTTGGTGCACACCTTTCTTTATCGCCATTGCTAACTTGGCGAGTTATTGCGTCGGATTGGATATAATTCTAATGCAGAAAAAAAAAACGCGGGTTTGGCACAGCTGGCGCCATTTTTCTCTCTTTCTATCGCTAAAGGTGTGGATTAAATTAGAATTTTATGAAATTGAGATATATTGTGTGGAATTCCTTTTCTTCTAAAACTTTTTAAGAATTCCACAACACAATTCGCAATCTATGTATCTGTCTTTTCTTATGCATTTAACAACCTGAAAAGTGACGAATTTTATGTATTTCTATTGTCAGAAAATATGATGGAAGAAAATTATTTACAAATGGAGCTTCCGCTGCATCGAGTAGTAAAATTTGCTAGCATTCATTTTAAAGCAGTTGAACAATCGTTTTAAAATAAAAGTCACTCCATCCAGTGATTCTTCATTGTAAATAGTTCAAAAAGAACGCTCAATGTTCGTAAAGGAATTCATACTTCCATTGGCACAATAGTTAATAGCTTACAACTGTTGTGTCAACTAGTAATTGACTGACACTTTCAAATTTTCCCTTTGTTGTCTGTTCTGTGATTATAATGCCTACTGTGTATATGGTTTATTTTTTAAATTCTTATTCCACTTCTTTTAACAATAGAAATAATAATAAGGATTACAATATTCCCTAGTAATATAGTGCAGAATTTATAAGTAATTTGCTCCAAATAACTGTTCATTACTATTATTTCTATACGTAATTGACATAGAATAAACTATTTGACACAAATACTAGGTAATTATTTCTTAAAGTTCATCAAAACTGTAAGAAATTCAAATTCAAAATTTAAAAGAGATGAACATTTAAACTTCGAAACATGAATATTCGAGTATTTAGATAATATACAAATTAGAATAAATTTTAAGAATAAAACTAATATAACAGCTGATGATCATAATACAATAGCAGACGAAACTAATTAACACGTTTACTGATTAATGCCGCACCTCCAAACAACATGAAGACTATTGGTGGCAGACCTCGTCAATTTTGAACCATGGGTCACGTGTAAAGGATTACATCTTCGCTGACACCGCACTCTCCAAATTTCCGTACCACACCAAAGTGAAGACTTAAGAGTCTCATCTGTCTATCAGCACGACGGGTCTTAAGTGATACTAGGACTTGAACTCACAGTTCGACAGAAATTACATCGACCACTTCGCAACTATAACCATTTGGCTACCGCAACCACAAGTTAATAATGAAATAATTCAGAATATAGATAACAAATTTTGAAATTAAAAGTAGGTGCAAATGAAATTCTTATGGAGTTTTAATTTGAAAATTAATTAAATAGAATGTTTAGTAATAAAAAACAGTGGAGAAAAGGGGGTTGAAACCTACTTATTAACCACTTAACCCACAGGGATTATTAACCACTTACCCACAGCCACATGGACCCGCTGTCTAATGGGGCTGATGTACGTTCAAACAGTCAACGCTCAAAATCAACACGTTGGCATAATATGGAAGTTTAAAGAGTGTAGTACTAGTTCCCGGTTCGTACTTTTCATTTGACTATGATTCAAAATACTGTAATTATTCTAATCTAAGCCGCCATCAATTCGAAGCCAGTATTAAAAACTTTTATATAATCCATGAACCTGTAAGTTCTCTAACTACCAGAGTATCATATTCAATTACCCTCATCCAAAGAATTTTTTTTTTTGCCATCGATTCTAAGCCGCACTCGATTTTCAATAACATTAAAATTGGAAAAAAAGTGCGGCTTAGATTCGAATAAATACGGTAATAAGTTTAATAACTCTGAAGTTCTTCAGAGGTGACGTGGATAAGATATCAATTACCTAATCATCATCAAAGATCATTATCCCATGAGCTAATAATTTTTCGTACAACATGTAATTGTATTTTGTTCTGAAATTATTAATTAATTATAAACAAATACAATTAATGAATAATGCTTAACATATATTAATTAACAAGAATCTATACTTATTCTGTTCATACGCTCTGATTAGACGAAGGTTTTCCTAAAGGTATTTGACTATATTTTTATACTCTTCTATCACTTTTACAAATAATGGTAAAAGAAAAAGATTGTTAATGGTATTTCCTTCAAAGTAAATCTTTTTCCGATTTCACTGTGTATATGTTACCGTTAAAGTGTATAATTCATTTATTTTATAGAATAACTAGATATTTCATGAAATAAATAGACAATATAGTTAAAGTATATAATAAATGAAAAATTTCATACTTTATCCAGTTATTCTATGAAATAACTATACAAGTCAGTTTAAGTATATAACAGATGAAACATTTCATACTTTATCTAGTTATTCTATGAAATAACTATACGTCAAAGTATTAATACATGAAAAATTTCCTACTTTATCTAGCTATTCTATAAAATAACTCGTTTTTCAATTAAATAACTAATGATAGACCGTTAAAGTGAAAAATAAACAATTTCAAAGCTATTTTTTAAATTAATTGATTATAAATCGCTAAAACCTCTCGAAAAAAGCATTTTATCCCTATTTCAAGATGATTAATTGATAAATAATAAGGAAGAGCTGAGGATATAATTTATTATTGCTCGTATTGCTGACATTAGTTAAATAGAAAAGGACAAAATATGTTTTGCATCTGTTATTGGCACAATTAACTTTTTGACTTCTTGAACATCAAAGATATCAAAATGCTGGAGTAGCCAACAGTCACGTTGTACATTTTTTGTTTCTGCACTTTTAACTTCTGATATCAAAGTTAATAATTTTTTACGAGTTAGTGCAGCACTGGTTTCCCTTTGTCCCATGTGCTTATTTAATAAAGATTCATATCTCTTGGATTATATCTTTCTTATTTATAGGTTAGTCTCCCATTCCTGCAGAAGTCACTGCTTAAAAACAGGTCGCAAAAAAAAGATGTGTTAATAATCCAAAATGTAAAACGTAACATAAATACACGTCTGAAAGCAAAGCAATGAAGTGTGCACACGCACGTCACTGCAAAGCAACTATAAGCGTTTCAAAACTGACTAAAAGCAGCTAGAATCAGTTCAAAGAATTTTCGAATGCTGTATTTCATACTTTAACGATCAAATAATCGTTATTCTATAGAATACCTAGTTAAATCGTAGAATTCAATAATTTTATATACTTTAACTGACTTGTCTAGTTATTTCATGCAATACCTAGTTATTCTACGAAGTAATAGATTTCCCACTTTAACGGTTACATATATATAATGAACGTTGTTTGTAAACCTTGAGTTGTATGAAACTTGTCTACTCAAACAAGAGGCTGATGGACTGTAAACATAAATGATGTTTTATTGAGCGACAGTTGGTGCGTCGTGCTCTATGGCTATAGTCTACAGGTATAATAAATACAAATTGTAAGCAAAAGATGACTATAGTGCGATCTGTACAAAATAATCTTTATCCCGAAAATAGCTCCAAATTATGAGAATATTATCTAAATGGATGAATTGAGAACTGTTTCAATGAATTAACGATAAAAATTTTATTTCAATTTGTAATATTTTTTTATTTCTAATGGACTGCGGATTGGTGTTTTACCATTGCAGACCTAGTAGATTCCCCGGAAGCTGATCCCTCTTTTTAGTGCGGCACTGTATAGGCGGATATCAATCGCCGCAATTAATTTTGAGGCCCAGTTTCCTCCACAGAGGGCTGAGCTCTGGCAATAAAAACCTGTACTAGGATTTAATTTTGCCGAAAGCACCCAAGCCAAATAGACACTCTAGGGATCTTTTACATGCCGTATAATCATACAACATGGCCACTGTCGATTTTCTGTATCATGAAAATCCACCGATTAGGGCCGTGGTCGAACCCGTATCCTTAGGTGCAGAAAGCCAGCGACAAACCAACCACGCTACGCAGTCAGTTTAATTTGTAATATAACTAAATAATTAAATGTAAATAATAACATTGTTAGCACTGATAACTAAACAAAAATAATGTAAATATTATAAACATCTAATTAAAAAAATTAATTATTTTTTTATTTATAAACGAAAACCATTGTGCATTTAAATAACACATTGCCTGAAAATAATACCTATAATTCTACCTTTGAAATAAAAGTTTATATATACATGGCCCAATCTTATTTTAGAAAAAAATGTATTCTATGTTCTTTATAATGTTTAATCACATTAGATAACGAAATGCTTCTTTCAGTAATTCTAATTTCACTTTTAGTACCATTTATATATATCTTTCAGCAGCTTTATAAAACTAATCTTATTAATTTCTCGATTTTTTTTTCTTTGAACGGATCCCAAATGAAACAGCATATTTTATTGAAAATTTATGTTCATAATTAATGAAAAATAGAAACATCTACATGAAAAGAGATAATTAGTGTAATTTTTGCATCTTTCAATGAGCATAAATTTGTTATTCAAGCGTAAATTATCAATTAGTCACCTGAAATTACTTTAAAATCACAGACGACAGCAGGTTTTTGGAGCAAAAAAAAAAAAAAAAAAAGATTAGAAGAATGTGCGATATCTTACCGGAGTATAACGACCTTGCAAATTTAATCTTGAAATTTTCAGAGCATTAATATCATTCATTTCTTCGAATGGGGAAATCTATTGATCCCTCTTTCGATTTCCTTCTCATAAAACCACAGAATAATAGAAAGTGATAAGAGCCTTTGATATTGGCTTAGCTTTTCATTACCAATTTAGTTAAATATCTGGAGTCATTTGAGAACGTTATTAGTAGGTCGGTCATCTCTTGAGATTGTTAAAAATTCTTTTATTAATAATGAATTTCTTGACAGAACGAAGTTGAATTTTCTTGCATTACCATTATGTGTTGATAAACATCTTGGTGCTGATATCAATACATGTATATCATATTTTTAATTCAATGTCATTGAAATCGAAAACTCCTCCCTCAATATTTAGATCTTGTCGAACAGCCACACATGAATAATTTGACTTATTCTACAAAGGAGGCCATTGTTTCAACTGTTGAAACTATCAAACATCTTAATCAGCAACAAGAAATTTATTTTTAGTGAGTAATTTTCAATAGTAAAATGTTTGTTCAAATCTTAATATAAATATAATTTTTCAAACTGTTAAATTTACATTAGTGTTTTTCTCTTCTGATATGGATTACAAAAGCAGCCAATAAATAACAATATTTGAGAAGTATTTGTTTAAGTAAGAATGTTAAATGCCATGACATGTGGGGAAAACGATGCAGCCATTTAAATATCTGCAGGAAAAGCAACACTATAAAAATAATAGGTTTCGCCAAAAGCCACAGATGCATTACATTTCCTTAAAAAACTGTACAAACAATTCGTCTAAAATTTTTTTTAATCATTTACCAGGTGTATGCAAATGAAATGAGACGATTGTTTTAAAAAAAAACACAATAAATTTGCAAAAACTGTTTTAATATTTCTTTATTCGAAATAATATCCATCGCTAGCTATACATTTCCCCCATCTTTCGGGCAATTTGTGAATACCACGCCAAAAAAATGAACGGTCTTTTGAGGCCAGCCAGTCCTCAAGCCAAGATTTGATGTTTTCGTAAGAAGTGAAGCTCTGGTCAGCCAATGCGTGTCCCAATGATGCAAATAGGTGGTAATCGGAAGGAGCCAAGCCTGGCGAATAAGCCGCATGTGCTAAGGGCTTCCAGCCGAGCACCTTAACAATGTCCTTGGTCGGTTTAGCAGGGTGGCTAGGTGCGTTGTCATCAAGGAAAATCACTTTGTGCTGCCGTTTCTTGTATTGCTCGCGTTTTTCGAGTATAGCATCGTTCAAATTAAGTAATTGTTGCTTGTAGCAATCAGTATTAACGGTTTCGCTGGGTTTGAGAAGCTCATAATAGATTGGTCCCTCCTGATCCCAGAAAATACACAGCATTGTCTTGCGGTCGAAGCGATTCGGCCTTGAGGTCGATTTAGACGGCTGTCCAGAGTCAACATATGATTGATTACGCTTGGGATTCTCAAAATAAATCCATTTTTCCATCACCAGTCACAATACGATGGAGATATGACTTGCGTTTGTAGCGGGCAAGCAAAATTTTGCACACAATTTTTCGGTTTTCCTGTTGCTCCGTTAGCCGTTTCCTGACGGTCCGTTAGCTCGTGTGGTACCCATCTACCGACATTTATTATCTTGCTCATTGCTTTGAGACGACGGAAAACAGTGCTCTGGTCAACATTCAATTGTTCTACAAGATGTTCTTGCGTTTGACCATCATCTTCATCGAATAATGCTTGCAATTCAGCATCTTCAATTTTTTTTTGCTGGTCTGCCACGCTCCTCGTTTCTCACATCGAAATCACCATTTTGAAACTTTTCAAACCACCTGTAGCACTGCGCACGGCTCAGAGCAATTCCACCGTATGCTTCTATCAGCATTTCATGCGATTCGGCAGCATTTTTCTTCAGATGGTAACAAAAAAACTAATGCTGTCCGGAAATCGTAGTCGGAAGGCATAAAATTCGACATTTCCAACACAGTAAAAAAAATACAATGCACGCTGAAACTCGTCCAAATGTAAACTAAACATGTGTATCAAAGGTCAAACTATAAAAAAATCACGTGTCACGGTTTCGTATTGTTTGCATATATGCGTGGTGACATCTGTTAGCAATCGTCTCATTTGATATGCATATACCTGGTATATCAGTGTTTCCAAAACGGGAATCACAAAAGTTTTGAGGGGATCGAAAAGAAAAAAAAAACTGTATTTCAGAAGGGGTGTATAAAATGAACATAAAAAAACAAAAATAATTTAAACGTGACAAAAAAATTGTGTTAAAAAAATTTCAGGAATTCAAATTAACAAGATATTCATATTTTTTTAATCACAATTTTCCCATCATCTTATCTTGTGCAATGTTACTTTAATTGTGTGTGCATATAGTAATCTACAAAAATCGTCATAGACATGATATAAAAAAAATATGATTTTCGGCCGATTCTCGCAAAATTTGAATTAGATTTTAATATCAAGACATCGGTCACATGAAAATCTTAATTGTCTAAAAGACTTACATATCTAATAACGTTAGGAATGAATTTCGATATGTATCATTAAATGCTTATTTAATTATTTTACTACTTTTTGAGAGTTTCAGTTTTACCAATTAAAATTTCCGAAATTTTTGTAATTTAAATTTTTAATATTATATTGCCATTGTTGAATTCATATCTTTTAATAACCAGTGAATTAATATTTCATTTATTTACAGGTTATTTAAGGATAATTACATATCCATACATGAGAATCCACGTACTTTACTTTAGGACGGGGGGGGGGAAGTGAGTTAAGGTTTATTTACATCGTACTATAAAGTAAAACGTAAGCTATTGGCAATGGACATTATAGTTTTGAGTCTCGGTTAAGTGACGAGGATGACACCTGAGCTGGCTCCCCTCTTCAAACTAATACACTAAGCCAGCGATTGGACTTTGAGCCTCAATTTATTTAACGTGCATCGCCCCCCTCCTCCTCTATACGACGGGTATTTAGTGGTACCAGGCTTGAACTCAAACACCGGCCACGAGTTCGCGACCGTAACCACTAAGCAACTGCAGCCTTGGAGGGGGAGGGGAGAGAAAGTGTACGGCCAAAAAATACGTTGGAATCCTTCGATTTTGACACTGATTTATACATTAACCCAACTGGAAAAAAACCAATAAGCCGATGAACAGAAATATATCCTTTTCAATTGGTTACGCGACACACAAAATACCATCTGTCTGAGATTGAGTTCAAAACAGAGGCGTCTCATCCACAACAATCTGTGAGAATAACCCACAATGAAGAACATCATTCAAATTATGTGTGCCTCAGAGAATCTTCGAACCATTTTCACAAGTCAGTCTTTTGTTTCCGAAAAATGACCCTCAAACGGCGAAAGTGAATCGAAATCCGAGACACCATTCCGGTGGGCATAATGGGTGCCCATTATGGGCGAAAAGACAAAGGTCCCTGACTCTCACTCTCTTGCTCAATCGGGCACCAACTGAACTGAGACGAACAGACACAAAAGACGATGATGCCTCCGAAAAACAATAGGACCGCAAAGTGAAGGGATTGCGTTGACTTTGTGCGGCGTTGAAAAGTGAAATTGTCCATTCAACCGCCTTCTGCATGCGGGGGACAGTTTATGGGTGATTTATAAGAATGTAGATTTCTACATAAAATTTTGCGGTGAGTTGTCATGCTTCATTTCTTCCCGTCTGCAGTTTCTTCTTTCCCCCCTTTTGGTTTTTTCCCCCTGCGAGTTCAGATTGAGCCATAGTAAGCAATTGGAAGGTTTCGGCATTAAAAAAGGGTGATTTTATTTTATTTCGGTTCATTTGACACACATTCATTTGTTCTTTTTTTTCAATAAAAAAATAGAAACTCTCTGTAATGGAATTCGAAAATGACATTGATAAGTAGGGATTTGATTGTGTGTGTATTCGACGAAATCGAATTTGAACTCATTTTCTAGGTTTTTTGTGATACATTTTTTTAATAAAACAGAAATAGATTTACAAAAAAAGGTAAATGTCCTAGATAATAAGAAACTTAATAAGAAATTGTTTAGTTTTCTAAAGAAATAAGATTATGCTTACATTAATAAGTAAACTTTCCTTTAACTTTCTGTGGTATTTGTATGATAAAATGTTTTCTTTCATTTCATTTTAGTTTTCTTCTTCGTGATGCAATTAATCGGAGAATATTTTTAATTTTTAAAATTTCACTACCTTACGTTATCAAGTCTAACCAGCACTATACAACAATATATAATTAATGTTTAAGTATAATTTTGAACATGAAAATAATTTTGTTGAAATTAACTGCATTGTAAGGTTTGCTTTTACAATTTTCTGTTCCGCTATGCTTGCGCGTGGGAAACTTGGCTGCAAAAATAAAAATAAAAAAATTGATGAAGAAGTAGTAGAATTTATGAAATAAATTAAATATTTGTAGGCTAACTGTCAACATCTATACATTCAATTATACTAAAAAATAAGAAAAATATAAAGTAATCCAATACAAACAATATATACATATTTTTAAAACACTTATATATTTTTTGAACTTATGATGTTTACACTATTTTTTCTTCACAAGGCTATTTGGAGAAAAATGACACAGGAAGTTCCAATATTTTCCTAAATTGAAATTTTAATTTTTCTAATATGTGTTTAAATACCAGTAATATTATTTTAAGTTCATAGAAATAAATATCTTTGTATGACACTTCAATATTACGCCGTTTCATGAAATGCCAGAAACATTTTAAGTGTAACATGACTTCATGAACTTGAATACATCAGTCCCTCTACGTGGCAAGTTTTCATTGACCCAACATGTTCTTCTTCTTCTCTCTCTCTCTCTATAAATATATATATATATATATATATATATATATACATGTATACGAGGTGCGACACACACATAAAAAACGAGACTGGTCCAATAAATCATTGTACTTAAAGAATCAATTCTCAGTAACAGTATCACATTCAAAGCAGTTCCCTCCAGCATTCACACACTTCTGCATTCGGTGCTGTCATTTCTGGTAACAGTTCTGGAACGAGGTTTTTGGAAGGCCCTTCAGGGGATTCTCCATTTTTGCCTTAACCTCTTCAACTAAGGTAAAGTGTGTTCCTTTTAAGCAAGATTGAACTGTAGGAAATAAAAAAAATATCGCAAGTGTTCAAATCAGGTGAATAAGGAGGATGCTCCTTCATAAGAATGCTTTTGCTGGTCAGAAACTGGTTGGCAAATAGGATTGTGTGAGCGGGTGCATTGTCTTGGTGCAACAACCATTCATCACTCTCCAATTCTGACTTTTTTCCTAACTTTTTCATGATGTCTTTTTAGTACTTCATTGTAGTAGTGTTGATTGTCTGACCGCTGATGTGAGTGGGAACTCACTAATATCACAAATTTTGGCTATGTTTTGGTCTGCAATCGCTGACCTTGGGCGACTAGCAGGTTCATCATCTTCCACACTGAACCTTCCCCCTGAAAACGTCTTGTGCACGAGACCAAAATTCATCTCCGTAAGCCTCGGTTAATATTTCAAGTGTTCGTGGCTGATTTCTTAGGTTTCACGAGAAACTTGAAGTTGATTCGATATTTTCCCGACAGAATGCAGTTGTACGTGTTCACTCAATGACGCAGTAATCCCAACTGGCGAGATTGATTCCGGTGAAACTGGTCACATGGATAGAGGGTGTGTGTGGGATGACGCGACCAAAACAGTTGTTGCTAACTCCACTCTTTTTTCAAGCTACATACTTAATCTCGTTTTTCTTGTGTCATGCCTTCGGGCCAATGGGGCTGAGGGGTCATGGTCATGAACTCGTGACCTGTATTTTTTTTACTGGGCTCAAGTTCTTGTTTCATTGAAGACTCGCCTTGTAGATATGGTGTGGAAGTTTGGTGAATGGTGTGTCAGCTGGGGCGTCTTTGTCACTTGATTGATATTCAAAATTACGAGGTTAGTCTCAAGTATCCCTTGTGAAGTTTCAAAGTGTGACATTAATTAAAAACATATCAAATATATATATATATATGTACTTGACGTGGACGTTGAAAGGTATTTCTTAATATGATCGCTATTGTTGATGGTTTCTTTGGCTGGGATTGACGAGGCAGTCCTGTGATTATTCAAATCTGTTTATTTCCACATCTTGATCACATATAAGCATGTTAAACATAAAGCATGAAATGGACAACACAGAACAAAGAAAACGAATGCACAATGAGCTGCAGCTGGCTACATGTTGAAGCAAATACAGAAGCGAAAATAGAGCGGGTCTCCAGGAATCTCAGTTTTTATAGGCGGCTCAAATCACATGATCTGAGTGGATAGCTAGATGTAGTTTAGAATACTCTCGTTAGGCGACTGGTTAACTTATTACTAAATCGTTGGTCCTGAAGGGATGGACCATAGGTAATTAAAAGTTATTAAGAATAATTAATGGGGATTATTGCATATATATATTATATATTTAATCAAAGAGACTATCAGTTGAATTATCTGCGTATGTGACGATCTTCATATAATTTTTATATGTCCAATAGCAATTAAGAAACAGGAATTAATCACGTTAATGTTATTCTTTCTTTCGAATGAAGACAAAGCAAACATTCATAGAATAAAGAACAAAGTAACTTACGACAGATTGATGATTATCTTTTAGTGAAAGAAACTCTTAATATCTCTTACGAATGCTTGTAATAAGCACATTTAATAATTCTAAGAATAATACAGCTCTTTCATGGTCTATTTAGTTAGAAGATTGTAGGTTTTATTTATTTACGCGTAGTTGTTATGAAAAATATATGTGTTCCATATGTTCAACATATATTTACTATTTACTGCTGACAAATCAATACTTGTTCAAATGAATTTGATAATATCTATTGGGATGTCCAAACATTTTCCTGACTTTGCTTTATCGTTTCACAAATTTAAATCATTACTTTTTTTTTTGAAAAGACGAAAAGAGTTTCTTGTGATATTTTTTTTCTCTGTATTTGCTCTATATTTATGCCACCATTTTCTTTTAAAGAAGAATTAATATTATGATTTGGTATTTTTGATACCTCGATCAGCAGCGGCCTAACAGCCTGGTTACTGAAGACAGAATTATACACCTGTATTATCAAAGAGAAGAGTGATTCGTATACGGCAGTGGTCTTCAAACTGTGTTCCACCAAACCTTGGGGTTCCACAAGGTATACCCAGGGGTTCCACGAGTCACAATAAAAAAACCCGAGAAGAACAAATATGTATGCAAAATGGATTCACGTTCTTTATGAAGCTTATATCTACAAGTATCTAAAGCTCATCCTATTCATTAAAACTGAAAATTTTATTTATATATAATAACTTTATTTTGCAATGTTTTTTAAACTTTTGTTATAATATATAAAAGAAAATTAAAACGCGTTTCATTTTTATATATATATATATACTTCCTACTAGATTGTGAATAATCTGTTGTTTACTATCCCGGGTTCCAAGAGATAGTTTTTACTCGTTAGTTAGCACAATGCCTTGCAAAGCTAAATAATTTTCTAATAGAAAATGCAACTTTTTACATATATGGAAAACAACACCTATAGTGAAGAAAAGGGTACAACATATCAACAGACTTGATGTTAAAATCTAAATTTATACAAGAACAGCTTCTAAATTTTTAGGTTGCTAGTTACAATTGCAAAGGCTGTTTTAGGATGCAAATACACGAGATTTTTCACACAGCTATAAACATGTGGCACAACCCTGCATATACAGATCATACCAAGCCACGTCATCTCAAAGTATTTATAAGTCATCCGTTTGCCAAGGAGAATCAAGCAGTTAGGCGGTTCCTCGCATACTTTAACTAATCTAAATACTCTTTAAAAGTAAATGATTTTAATAAAAGTTAAGTTTATTCTCAAAAAGAAATTTGGTCATTATTGAGTCAAAATTTATTGATGGCCGAAAACATTTTAATGACTTTTCAGAACATTATGTTTATGTGAAATATATTTCTAAACGTGACTACAAAAAAGAAAAGTATAAAAACAAATCAAACTCAGAATACGTAATTCGATTGCTTTAATCTCAATAGACCTATACTTCTACAGTTTGTGAAAAAATACCATTATATATCCCAGTTATAAAATGTAATGCATGGGTAAGTGAGATTTGAATCACACAAATTAATATTATTAATGAGAAAATTATATTAAAAATTTAGATTAGATTTTTTTTATTAATAAATGCAATATTTTTTTAATTGCCTTTACATAAAGGGTCTATATATAACATGTTGATATATTTTAAATATTATTTTGAGATACTTTCTTCGAAATATGTGCATGGAATGGGATTCTACGAAAACACTTTCTGGTTCTAGGGGTTCCATGAAAGCATCTTTAAGTTCTAGGGACTCCATGAGTTGAAAAGGTTTAAAGACCACCGGTTTACGGCAACTGATCGTCGACCTATCTTTCATGTCCCAGAGGAAAATCTCGCCGCATGATGAAAATATACGTTCAGGCATTCCAATGAGTAATTGTAAATTCTAAGAAATACCTGGAAACTCAGATTCTGACACTAACTTTGAAGGATTTTTGTGACTTTCCTCTTCCTTTTAGAACAAAATTTCCGTCCAAAATACACAAAATGTTAAAATTTCTTGCGTATGGCTAACAAAATAAAAAAACATTTTTATACCTGTTTTTTCCCCTCGAGATTAGCGAATTTGTACATAAACTGACTTCCTTACTTCAATTTTAAGAAAGTTCCAAAAATTCCCGGCTTATCCACACAAATATACAGTGTGTATAAGGCGATGTGTCTTAAATCAAATAAAAAAAAAAAGAAACCCAGTAACTGAAATTTATGTTAAATGTAAATAACACTAGACAGGCGTATTGGTCAATATACTTGCTGATGTTTACAAACAAAATGATAAAACTTTAAAAGAATTGGTGTTTCGAATTTTGAGGATACCATCATTAAAATCTCTACAAATATACATCTTTTTCTGTGAAAACAAAAAAGGGTTATTGACTCGTTTGTTGCAATATTTTTTAACATTATCGTTATTTACATCTTGATTCTCTAATTAATCTAACAGATGCCTGGATTTCTCAAACATAACAACTCCTTAATGATTTTTAACGAGATCATCTATTCTTGCGCAAAATTCAGATTTTACTCAGTGCCACGTGCAGAAAACACGCCAATATTTAATGATTCCGGAAGTTCATCAACACAAATTACGTTGCACGAGGTGTTACCTCCAGCCGAGAAGAAAATGGCGATCGGAACGTTTCGAAACTAGAGCACGGGTGTTCGAAAATGAGCGACATTTTTAGCTAATGATACCTACAAGTTTTCGATTATTTTCCATTTCTTCTTTTGCGAACTTTCGTTTTTTTTTTATCTATATATTTCTTTGGCTGGAATTCCGAAGGGAAAAATTAGAACGCCTAACCTAAATGGCATCGTTCTTACGATGAGTTTTCGATTTTTTTTTTCAGTCATCAATGGAAAGAAACGTGTCTCTGAGGAAGAAAATGGTGGGAGTACATCATCGTCGAACGCTTTCCCAACGTGATAGGCATCCGCTTTTTATGAGAAATTTCTCCAGATTTTTCTCACAAGAACGTTTTGCCTTACCACTTTCTAGAATGAGAAGAAAGAAAGAAAAAAGGTGTAAGGTTTCACAAACAGTCGTTGAAATAAGAGCTATCTCAAGGAACACAGTTATCGAGCGGAGTACAAGGACCTTATTGATTCGGCCTTCAGTATGGCTCAGATTTTTCTGAAATGTTACCTATTTTATTATTTATTTGCCACAACCGAATTTGGGTTTATTAGTTATTTTTGTTTGTTTGATAAAAAAAAAAGCTTCGTGCTACATTAGTAAAAGCACCGCATTATGTGGTTACACCAAATGGGAAATTGTCCCATTTGATTAGTAAGGTACTGAAAGAGCACTTTATAATAAAACAAACAAAGAACTAGTGCATTTGGCAAATTTAAAATAAATATTAAATTTGCCAAATGCACTAGAGCCAATTGAAAGAGCACTTTATAATAAAACAAACAAAGAACTAGTGCATTTGGCAAATTTAAAATAAATATTAAGGAAAAAGCAATACAATATGTTCATACATTGTGGGAAATTTTAACTTTAATCGAATTGAAAGCTGTATGCATGATATAGAGATTATAGATACAGATTCTAATTTAAATAGAATTAACGAACTGTATGGTTTTAAATCGAGATAAAAAAGTTACTCTGATGAATTTAAGAACACGAATTAAAGCTTGGAATAGATCATTAAGAATATAACTTTGACATTAAAAATTTTAACACCAAAAATTTAGCAAGAACAAAATTTAAACATACCTAACTTTATTCTGATTCGATACACTCATATAACGAATAAGCAAAACAAACAAATCTGTTGCCAGATATATTATGTGAATAGAAACTTGTGACAAATAAGAAATAATTAAATACGTTGGAGCAACTTCAATTCATGAGCCAAAAAGGATAAAGCTTTTATCTAAGGAATTTAAGAGGAGGGCATGAAAACTAAAGATTTCGAACACAAATGTCAACATTTTAAGGGATTTATTAGAATATAGCATAAAATACTACTCAACAAATGCAACACACTGAAACATATTCACAGTTATTACAGCTGAATCATGAAGAGAATAGCATCGAACAAAGCAGAGTTCAAGATATTCTAAGAACATTTAAATTTCAGTTCAACTTATCTATCTTCATGCCACGATTCAAATATAACATATCTTGCGAATACAGAAAAAGTTGCTGCCAGATACATGAATGTATAGTCGATGAAGTCAGAAAAAATGTTGCCAGGTGCTTGAATGTACAGCCAATTCAGGCAGGAAAAAAAAACAGTTGCTAAATATTTGAATGCCTCTACATTCAAGTGACAGGTAAAATAAATGCAAATAAAATTTCACATTTAAAATAAATGAAAAATAGAATCTCGTGACAATTGAATGTATATATTTACATAAATAACAATAAAAATACTGAAACACATCGAATTAACTTCAGTCTATGATCAAACATACATAAAATCTAGATTGTGATGTCTAATGAAAAACAGGAATCAGTCATGGAAGATTATTGGAAATTTTAATAACCCATCTTCATTACTTTGGTTTTTAAGTCTTTTTAATTGTAGAAATGAAATGATATTAAACGTTTTATAAAGGCTAAGACCTCCTTTCCGCTTAACGGGGGACCAACACCCATTGTACAAGTTATACAATTGTTCATACTCATTGTTCAAATTGTAAAACTGTAATGTACGTGTATTATGTAGTTCTACATTATTTCAACATATTTTAAGCAGAAAAAAATAAATTTCAAGTCTACATCTCCGCATTTTAATTTGTACTTCTTTTTGGTGCCAATTCAAAAACAATGTTCCTAATCACCTTTTCCCCTATATTGCACTGAATTTTCATATAAACCTAACATTTAATTGACGTCTTTTAGTCCTAATATTTTCATGGAATGTTCTATCGGGCTTCCTTTTCTTTTCTAACTGTTCAGACTTCAAGTTTTCAATTCTTCGGTTGTTTCAAAGTTTTTCTAACTGTTCAAAATGTAATTTTCAACTAATCTATTCTTTAAAAATTTTTGTCTTTCGTACATGTTCTTCATTTCCCCCAGCAAAATTCGTTCTTGTGACTCTTTTTTTCAGTTAAATTCAACTTTTTACACCCCATTTTTACTAACTATACCTAATGTATAAATATATTTATTCCAGCATCAAGAAAAACTTTTTTATATATAGAGAGCTAAATTTCTACTTCTAAGCAAAATAAAGGGGAACTAATTCGATAATAATCATTAATAAAGCAAAATAATAGAAAAATAAGGTATAAAATCAGGGATATTGAGAAATTTCATTAAATTCTTCATATAATTATGCGTATGTGTTTGTATATGTTTGTTTGTTTGTGTAATCACAAGAGGCAGCGAAACTAAATATTATCAAAAGAAATGTTTATTTTGTAAATACACAAGAGCTGCAGTTTGAAGATTCTTCCAAGAGTACACTCTCAGTTAAATGGTCAATTTCAAGGTCCTATCTAGCATTCATCAAGGCCCCAAGAGACAATATCTTTCAGAGACAGAGACAAGGTCATTAAATAGTTGTGATTTTTTTTGCAACAATAAGACATACAAAATTTGTATTGTCAGGCCTAAAAGCAACGATCCCTGCCTCAATGTGTTGATGGATCTTATTGTTTCTCAAGGTCATTTGAAACTCAGAATAATAGTAAAAAATAATAGTAAATACACATAATTATGGTGTAATATTTTAAGTTCTTAAACTAAAAGCAATTATAAATGTGATCATTTATAAATTATAATTAAAAAAATAATAATTTTAAGTGCTCAAAGAGAGAAAGAGAGAATTTCCTTTCATTTATTTTAGTAACTTCAAAGAATGAATGATCTTTTATGTAATGGATGGTTAAACTTTTTGTCGAAAAGGTGGACAAAATAGTAAAGTTATACACAATAGGAGAAGTACAGCAGAGATATCACCATTTAATAGATTTAGGAGACTTGTTCATGAATAATATCTCTAGATTTTTAAATCTTTCAAACCCCTTAAAAGTATTTTAAGTAAAAGTACACTTACTAAAATTGAGGAACAATGAATTCCTTAAACAATAATCACAATTTACTCTACTATAAACTGGATTATAAATATTTTAAAAAGTTTTTACAATGTTCTCTAAGCGAAATGGTATATATATTCTTAAAAATTAATGAGTGATAAAAATCACATCCCAAAAGCAACTTTGTAAGTTAGAATAATTCTTTGGATGAATGACAGAAACATCTCTTTAATTCTCCTGATGTTCAAATTACCAAAATAAATGGTGATTTGATTAATATCTTGAGTTTTCAATTGCCACTAGTACAACCACAAAAATGAATATTTCTTTACATTACATATACATACACGCAGACCAAAGTTAGGAAATAGATAAATTGAAGAAACATAACATCGGTGGGAAACGTAACATAAGTGGATTATCTATATATTTGTAGTAAAATTTTAGAATTTTAGATTTCAATTAAATTAAAAAAATTTTCAAGCACTTCTCAGTAATGTATCTGTAAATGTACTTAAGTAAGTCGGATATGTTGTTGTTGCACGCCCCCATTGGTCAGCAGTGCTAGACCAGGTCCATGATGTCGTACACTCTCAAAAAATTCAACACCAGCGAGGGATCGTCAGCTAAATCTTGATTGGTGAGCTCTAGGCATTCGAGGAGTGAGCAGGCGAGGCCGGCTCAGAACAGTTGGTACACATTTCAAAGCTCTTGAATCTTTCGAAAGCGGGCTAGAATGGTGTGTTCCTGTCTATTAAAACCGTGATCCAGGGAGCCCCCAGGACGAAAACACTGATACCAATGGTGCTCTGGGGGGATAATCCAAGCGGTCTTATTCTGGTGTTTAATTTTTGAGTAAATCTCCAAAATGGTGAGGGGGTACTGACAGCCCTGAGGCTTCGCAAGTGTCAGTCTTGGACAAAGTGTCTTCAATCTTAATTCCCTCTAGATCATAGGTTCTCAAAGTGGGCGATAATGCCCCCTTGTGGGCGTTTAAGGCTTTCAGGGGGGCAGTAAAGACCCAGAGAAAATTAGGGGCGTTGAGATGGCACGGAAGGGCTTGGGCAGATTAACCACAAAAAGACTAAAAACGGTAGTTCGGGAAGTGTATCAAAAACTTAAAGATTACATTACATTCAGACCTACATTAAATTGAATGATATAGTGCATTTTAATTTCTGTAGTGTTTGCATGGACATTTCATGTTTGTCTTTGCAGGAAAAATGTTTCGTTCACTGCATTTCATTACGTATATTATCCAAGAAACATAACCAAATATGTTAGCCAGGAATTAACGTGATTCTTTAAAGGCTCAAACTGTCAATTTATATTTATTTTCAAAGCAATAGTTTATTTTTAATTACTTTGTATCATCAAAACCTCTGTCTGTCTTTATAACAGGTAAGATAAAACTTTTATTCCACTCTTCTAAATGAAGAAGAAATTCAGTAGCGTTTCAATTCGAACAATATCCTACCTATGACTAAAATATATAATATTACACATTTAAATATATTTGTGGCAATAGATGTTTCAGATTCGCAAGTAAAAAAATTGGGGCTTTAGAAAAAGATGAAATTAAAAAATATATTCTTTTAGAAATAGGATATTTTTAAAAATTTTACACTTGATTTCACCATGTATTATGTACACTCTTATTTTTCTAGAGTGGGAGGGGGCGGTATCAAAATATTCACTAGAAAAGTGGGCGGTATCGAAATATTTACTAGAAAAGGGGGCACCAGTTCAAAAAAGGTTGGGAACCTATGCTCTAGATCAGAGGTTCCCAAACTTTTTTGTCTCATAGACCCTTTGCCATGTTTTTCAGTTTGAGGTAGACCCCCTCTTGATAAACATTTAATTTTTGCAAATTTATCAACTTAAATGTCTTTTTGACAGGTAGTCTTACTACTACTTTAAAAGAATTAAATTTCTAATTGTAATGAAGTATAGTGATTAAAGTTTAAAAATCACATGTTAGTTAATTAAATTAAAAGTTAATTAATATATAAAATAACTGTTAAATGAAACAACCAAACAACAATCAAATGATTTTAATGAGAGGGATGAATCTGGCGCTACAATAACAAGTTCAACATTTGGTATCTATCTTGTCAGGTTTAACCTTATATCTCCTCTGTTAGTAGTGCCCAGTTTTCTTTCTTTATTTATTTCGGACATTGGTAACAACGTTGAAACTCCTTCTCATAAGTCAAAGCAATTAAAAACTTCCACACGATATTTTATAATTTGGGACAAATAACAGGTCTGCCTTTTTAAAGCCAAAACTGCTGACATTCGATTCTAAACTTTAAGATATTCGTTAGTACTTATTATGATGTTGTTGATGTTGTTGTCGTGTCCTTCCCGAAGGGAAGGAATGAAAGTTGCCATTGCCTGTGAGACAGGTTGGACTTCTTAACGATAGATGGCGACACCACCTATCTCCACCTCCACAATTTTGGCATGGAACTGAAGGGGAGGGAAATATTCTCCAGCCTCCTGCACTCGTGGTTTCTGCTGCGACCTCCCTCAAGACTTTCGGACCCACTGATTTAACTAGCACGTACTCCGTGTATACTCGGTGGTATTTAGTGGCATCGGGCATCGAACCCAGGCCCTCTGGTCTAGTGTCCAATGCTCTAACCACTAGGCTACCCACGACCCACTTATTATGATCAGTTCCTATTGTAATGTGAAATTTTATTTTCAGTATAACCATATGAATTCAAAGCATTCTTAAACCTGGTTTCAAAATCTGAATAAAATCCATTTAAATGTTGAACGTAGGTTAAAACGTCCTGACAGATTGTCTGCAACAAATTGAGAAAATTCGGGTCCTCTAATATTATACTTCTTTAGTTTAACTCTAGAAAGAAACTCTGAAATGGTTCTCATTTTAATAATATTTATGCTGTCCCCTTGTTAAGTGCAAATTAACTTCATTAATTTTAGTAAATAAATCCGTTCAACATATATAGGTAAAATTTGGTTCCAACCAGATTAAATTTTCTTTTAAAATTAAAGTCACGATCTAGTTTAAAGAGCGCTACTATCACAGAACCTCCATTTACACCTCATGGACCCCCAAATTATTTTTATGTTGACGTGGACCCCTTGCAGGTCGTCATAGACCCCTGGGGTCTATATAGACCACTTAGGGAATCACTGCTCTAGATCTACGTGGGAGGGAATGTACTGCAGATGAATCTGATGCGATGTGGAAAGTCGTTTTAATTTGTTGAGTATTGACACTCCAACATTATCTCTCACACTTTGCCAATTGGACAAGTATTGTATCGCACTTCTACTATATATCAAACAGTAACCAAATCTCTTATCCATTTGGAAGAGATGCAAGAGTCGGCCTCAAAGTCGGATATTACTAAATATAATGCATCTCATATATCAGATAGTTGTATATAATAATTAGTGACTCAGACACATATGTATTATAAGCGGTATTTTCGAAGAAGCTATTATTAGAGTTTTATTAAAGTGCGTATATTTACGATTTAAATTAAGCGAACAGTATTTAATATTGAAGAGATTTTGCCCTAGTCTATGCATGTCTTAAAAATAAATTGATTAACTGCCATTTTTGGTTTTCGGAAATGTAGTGCGAAAATCTTTCACTCAACCAAAGAGAGAAAAATTCCCGGGACAATGAAAAACTATTCGATTGGATGTAAGATTTTAAAATTTTCCATCTGTCCATTTTCCTTGTTTATGTACAAAAACAACAAATCGCTCGATTCACTTCACTTGCAGTAACAAACGTGAGAATGGACGTAATAAAGCGAAGTCACGAGACAAAAGAAGACACTGTTCGCGTTCATAAATCACCCACCAAAACACGAGTCTTTTCAGAAGCGGGTGACGGAAGCAGGAAAGATTATTTTGCTTAATCCTCATCTTCTTTTGTTCTTTTTTGGGAGAGAAAACGAAAGTGGTCGCATCGGAGCGTTGGGAGAAAATTGCAGAAAACAACGGAAATCCAAAACGGTGTTTTTGTGTCTAAAATTAACTCTTGGTTTACAATAGGTGAATGGAAATTCCGGAATTGATCCTTTTTTTCGAAGTGAAGAATGTTCTTGTAGTTTGTTGTGCGTGACTTCTTCATTTATTCTTCAATGAAATGTGATCTGTTTCTTCTGTGTTCTATAAATATAAACATTCATCATGTTTCAATAGCACGTTCTATAACGAATGGATTTTTTTTTATTCAATAAAACGTGCATTGGCATTTGTTTACACTTTTAAACTCCCCCAAATCGGAAATGAGTGGGAAGGAAAGGGATTATGCTAAAAACATCAAACTTGTATTGTAACGTTTGAGACAAATAAAGGTAGGGGATATTGGTTAATTTAAATGCTTTTAATCTCTCTCGTCACAGCTATTATATACAAATTTACAATGAAGTTATTAACTTAGTATTTAGATTACATTAGAGTCTCAAATTTTGTTGTTTTGTGAGGGAGGAGTCTTTTGGCGTCTCTTCTCAGTGAAGTTTTCACTGCATCTCAGTTCCCTCTCTCGGCCCTCTCTAGGGTTCGGGGGTGACAGCGGTTGGCGTCTTTAGCTTCCAGTTACACCGTTGACGGAGTAGGTTTCTTGTGGTGTCAAAGATTGCCAAAGTGACAGCAAAATATATTTAAGAGTGCAGGTGTTCCTACACGTGTGGTGGTCAATTCTACTAAGAGGTTCATTCAGCTGTGTGGCGGGAATAGTCACATTATCTTAATAAAAATTATGACGTTTACTCTTATTTTTATTGATTCAAAAAGTAGTGGTATTTTATTCTATGGCATCTCCTCCTTCCAGGACTTAAAATGGTTGAATTGTCGAATTGGCCTATTATCCGCCAAGTATTTTTTCGCCAAATCGATAAATGCGCCAAATCTGGTAACCCTCGTTATTTTTGTAACAGTGAGAAAGAAGTTGGATCGCGGCGTAAAAACGCGCTACGTTGGCGATTTTTCAAAATTTGGCGGACCAGTGGCCGATTCGACAATTTCACATTTAAAATAACTGCGTTTTCTAGTTTCACTCACAACGCCCTTTTCAAAAACCTTCCAAGGAAAGACTGAGGGAAAATTTTAAAAAAAAGAGAGATAAAAGGGAAGAAAAAAATTAGCATATGCCATGAAACAAAATATATTATTGCACTTTTTTGCATAGTAATTGAACAGATTAATTGAAAGACTGATGGACAGATTAAACATGTTTGATTTCTAATTGCTCTCTCGAGTAACGCGAGGGGTATTGACGACTGACCTCGTAATTCTGAGTCACGGTCAAGCGATGGACAACATTTGAGCTGGCACCTTTCTCTCCAAAACTGCCATATCATGCCAGCGAAAGAACTTTAAGCCTTGACAGATCTATCATGCATCTGTTCCTCTACACCAGGAGTGACAAACCTTTTTGGGAAGAGTGCCACTATCTGATAAACTATATGCGTGCCACCTTGAATTTTTCTAAAAATAAAAGAAATAGGATGAAAAAGTGAAAAAAATGTTACTTATAAGCTTATTATGGGATTTTTACGTGAACAGAAAATTTTTTGTGTGCAAGTTTAAGTAGTGGAAATTTAAAAATAACGTAATAAATCAGTCAAAAGTACAAACTTTAGTTTTATTTTTAATAAACTTTTTACAGGTTCAATCAGTTAAGTTAGGTGTGACATAAAAATGAGTAATTTGAAGAATTTAACTCTAAATAATTATTAAACAGTCAGTACTTAATAGGCTTTTGAATTAGTAATTTTTTTTATCAAATCACCTATATTGGGATTAGCCATTGAAGATACTGATAAAACTAGGTTGTTTTAGGTGCATATCAGTTGATTTTGTGAGCGATATTTTGAGATGATTTTATGTGTTAAAAAAACAGAAAACAATTATCCACAAATATATGTTGATCCACAGTAGATCACACAGGAATATTTCCAGGGGCGTCCAGGGTCCAAAGTCCTCTAATCTAGTACCATGCTCCAATACACACCCCGACATATTCTTTTGAATTTTTTGTCAATTTTCAGGAACAAAAAACACTAAAAATTAATTAATTAATGGATACTTAGCATTGATTAATAAAATTTATTATGAATAACAAATATTTAATTAAATTTTACGTGCATAATAAAAATAAATATATATATAAGATTATAATAATCGAAAATAAAATCAAGCGCTTTGGGGGGGGGGCGGACCCGAGACCTTCCTTCTTTTATCTGCGCCACTGTTGATCCCAGTTTTGAGGGGAATTTTTGTCTGAGACTACCACATTTGCAAAAAAAATTGTTATTTTTATTATCTTTTCAAATTTTTTAATTTTTCAGTAAGTTTTAACGTGCCACAGTTACAACTCCGCCGTGTCACTGGTTGGCCAGCCCTGCTCTACACGGTAGGTCTTCAATGATACTAGGGCTCGAACTTGCCATTGGAAAATATCAGCTATAAGTTGTAGACCATGACCCCTCAGCATCCACGATCTAATCTAAAGGGGGGAAAAAACGGAGATGAGAGGAAGAGTTTTTCACAGTAAACATTACTGTCGCGCCCTCTAGCGCCCGCTATGTGAAGCGAGCTTGTAAAGAAGGGAGACTCTAATTGTAGACAAGAAATTGAATGATTAAAAAACACTAAACAGATGTGTAACTAAGCGAGGCGAGCGGAATGCGTTATGTAGCGGTTTTTGTAAAAAGTAGATTAGTTTAAAAATTATATTGTAAAAATAAACGTTAGTTGCTATCAAAAAAGAAGCCTCTTTGATGTCAACTTCATGCGAGCCTCTCATTTGAATAATAACGATCACATGGATCAACTAAGAACACCGCAATTACCCTTCCTTTTATATAACAACATAAGACTAGACACAAAAGACTAGATCAAAGAAAAGAACAGAAGAGATAGAAGAATATAGTTTTTAGTAGTACATATTGCCCTTCCTTTTCTTAACATGATAGACTAAATACACGAGACACTAAGATAACTTTGAGAGAAAGGAATAGAGAAGAGAGAAAACATTTTCTTCAGTAGTAGATATATAATTTCTTTTATATAGTAACATGGTAGACGAGACCAGGGTCGGCAACCTATGGCACGCGTGCAGCACATGGTACAATTCTCAGTGAATCTCTGCACTACTTTACAAATGTGTCAATTTTTGAGTGATTAGAAGTTGACAAGTTTGTAATGGACCTTATTTGACAATCATCTTCAAAATTATGGACACACATTTACGGAATTACAAAATAAAAAATAATAAAGACACGTATACAGCTATTTTGTAAATTATTGAATGTCATTGCTGGAGAGATTTAATTGTTTAAAGAGAGAAAATTGCTTGTGCTCTGCCTTCCGCTTTTGGTTCTACATTTTTAAATAAAAAAATCTTTTCTCATATAAAAAATATTTCGCGTTGGCAAGGAAATTGTTTGGCAACCAAAAGCTCAAAATCTTGTCAAATTGAAAGTCACACATTACGCCCCTGATTTTCCGATCTGAAAGTAAAGCGGTCCAAGGACTGGTTTGCATTATAATTTTTAATTATCTTTTTATTTAACTATAATGAAGGAAATACTTATGTATATATATTTTATGTTATCTATTTCTTATTTAAATAAATATGCTTAAAAGTGCTTAATATACGTATTTTTATTGAAGAGATAAATATATTTTATGCTGTTTATATTTATGTTTTTAAATTCCTTTAAGTGATGCTAAATTTATATGTAATAAAACTGTAATTCTATATGATTGACCTTTATTCTTCTAACTCTGCGTGTGCCTTTTCTCAGGAATCGAAATATTTCAAACATATCCTACTGTGTGGCATCCTGAATCATATTGGTAGATTGGCTTGACATTCCAGAGCTAAAAGTTGTCGACCCCTGGATAGACACAAGAGACTCTAAAGAGGAAAGACTAAAGAAAAGAAAAAAAGTAGTTAAAGACTTGAAAAGATCTCTCAGAGGAATCATAAAAAGAAGAGAAGGAAAGATGGGAGTTGATGCCATGAAACAGGAGAAATATTTAACTTTCTTTTATAAAGTAACTAATAATATTAAATGGGGACTTGCTGATTTTAGATCAATAATTTAATTACTAGTTTGCAAATCTAATCTGTATATTTGCAACCTTGGTCTTGTTCTTCCATAATTTCTTTAACCTTATAAGTCAATGATCATTCTTTTCCTGAAAAATGTTGTTATCAACAGAAAAAAATTTAAATAATATCCTCGTGTTAAACATAAGTAATTAAGAAATATTCGAGAAAGTTAGAAATGTGGCGATTTTTTCACAATAACAATCTATAATAGTCCACTTTAGGGGTTCTCAACCTTTTAGTTGTGGCATGCCTAACCAAAAAAAAAAATCTACCAATATGAGTTAGCATACCGCATAATAGGACATTTATGAAATAATTCGATTCCCGAGATAATGCTTGCAGAGTTAGAGAATAAATGTCAATAATATGGATTTACAGCTTTATTATATATTGATTTTGCAGCATTTAAAGATATTTCTCAAAATAAAAATATATCATGCATTTTTAAACAAATTCATTAAAATAAGAAATAGACAACATAAAATATGAGTATTTCCCTTCATTATAGTTAAATAAAAAGATAAATAAACATTTTAATGCAAACCTAGTGCTTGCAACACTCTACTTTTATATTGAAAAAAATCAGGGGTATAATTTGTGTGACTTTCAGTTAGACACGATTCTGAGCATTCAGATGTTAAGCAATGTCTTTGCAGATTCGAAATATTTTTCATTCAGGGAAAGATTTTTTTACTTAGAAACGTAGAACCCAAGCGGAAAGCAGAGTACATGCAATTTTCTCTTTTTAGCTAATTAAATATTTCCAGTAACGACATTCAATAATTTATAAAATAGCCGTGAATTTATCTTTAGAGTTATCATTCAGATTTTTTCGTCATTCCGTAAATGTCCATAATTCTGAGGATGTTTGTTAAATAATGTACATTAAAAATGTATCGACTTCCATCCACTCCAAAAATTGACAAATTTGCAGACTAGTGCTGAGTGTCACTGAGAATTGTCCAGTGAGTTATAGATTGTAACCCTGGTCCACTGAGTATTCGCGGTGTGGAGGATCTGATGCAACCTAAATCTGTCGTTCACACTTAGTATGGTGTGAAAGTTTGGAGAGAGGAAAGTTGGGAATCATCATCACTATGGTTCAAAATGTTGTAATCGGTCGAACCATGTTGCTTCGAAGTGTGTGGTAACCTCTGGTTACCCCTTACATCCGAACCCTCTTGTCTACCTGTAAACCCGGTTAGATGTGTAGGCGGAACTGAATAATCCACAGACATTGTTTCCAATCAAATTAATTTATTAATTCTTATTATAGATCAGACACAATACAATTCTAATTAAGGTATAGGAACTATGGTAGAGTGCAGAGGTGAGATACTCTAATACTATTACTCACTATTACAGACCCTCAACTGAATCTAAGACAGCTTAAATGCGCTCAATTACAACTACGTCGCACACTAATAACTAGCTTCTATTTAATTGAGAACACAGTACCTGTACCTTTAGCGTAGCGGATCCTACACTGTAATTTGCAGGCACTATCTTTGACTTGTTCAATGTCGTAGGTTCCACGTTCTGCAATCCATTTACTAATTCTCGAACTTCAAGTTCACTCCTACTTGCACACATCAAACGTATCAACTTCAGCTTGTCAACAACCCCGTGTCAACAGATCACTTGCTCCCTTCCTTTCCTTCACTTTACTTCACTTGACTTAGCTTAACCTCTTACTTCACCCTCTGTCAACTCGCGAAAACCGAATTTATATAATATTCCTCATTTACATAAATCACGTTTGGTTTCTCGATGAAAGTTGGTTGAAATAAATATTTTGTTTTAAAGAGAAAAGAAGATATTAGTAGAACCGCGCATAGATCCGTCACAAGTGCTACGTCAAAAGACAATCATTTGACAGACCACTGCGTGTAGCTCAAAAATTACACTTATAAATTCATCAGAAACAAATCAAATCGTTAAACAACTTAATGATAAAAGGTATTTCCTGTTATAAGATCATTGTCGATCGTAAACCGTTGCAAATTTTTAAATACGAGCCATTTCCTTAGAATTTCCAGAATTTTCCGATCTCACGTGTCATTTTAAGGTATTAAAAAAAGTGTTAATCTTCTGGTTTTCCAATGAAATGAATTGGAGCGTGTGCCAGGAAATAAATGCTCTTTTGATCGCTCGCTTTTGTGGGTAGCTTTCAGAGCCGCATCTAGGACTTCTTGATTGCTTTTCAAATAAAGCTCTAAATGTTTAATGATACAGGAATTTGCGATAGTTTCTCGACAATTCTGAGTTTTAAAAGAAGAAAAAAGTAGAATGTTTTCCTTGCTATGAATTTTTTTTCTAAAAAAATGTCAGGTGAGCTCGGTAACTTAAAAGTACTGAAGCGAAGTGGAAAATGCCGTAAACTTCTCTCATATTTTCTGCTTTTATTCTTCTCTTGCAAAGATGGTCTGTTCACTTAGCTAAAAATAATAAAGATATGTTTTTGCTGCTCCATAAACACATCTCACATAAAACACTCTTCCGGCAATTCCTTCTCAGCGGGAGATCGAACCTCATTGGAACTGCCGGAAGTTGAAACAGAACAATAAAAAACTTCTTCGGTGACTGTTCTAGGAAAATTTATCCTTGTCACATAAAAGTTTCTTAAAAAAAATTTTTTTTGTCCATATTTCATTATTCCATTTATTTCTTTTCAAATTAATCTATTGATTTATTTTTTTTATCTTAAAAGCATCCTACTTCAAAGCAACACAAGAGCTATATGGGGCTGATCTCGTGTGAATGTGGAAGCCTAGTTATAGTCAGGGACTCAAGGTCAGCATGTCATGAATTAGAGCCCCGATGCCACAAAAGACCCGCCATGTAGAGGAATGATGCACATTAAATCGATCGATGCTCAAAGTTCTCCCGTTGACGCGGTGTGGAAGTTCGGAGAAGGGAACACCAGTTCAGGTGTCGTCCTCGTCACTTGACGGTAGTTCAAAACTAAAAAGTCTATTGCTAATAGCTCTCGTGTTTTTTTTAATAGATCGACGTTAATAAACACTCACTCATGTAGCTGACCTCTTGATGGCATAATTCTACAGGGCGCCACCATGAGGACTTTACTTCTCTATAAATTTAACTATCCCCGATTCTTCAGTGGAATCAGGACTCGAATCCAAGACTCGATAGAAATAACGTCAGTCATGAATTCGCAACCTTGTCTGCTTGGTTATTACAACTTTAATTTGTTTTGTCCTGTTCGATCGTAGTCCGAGATAGACGAATGATCCTGATCGCGTACTCGTGGCTGATATTTTTTTCGAGTCTGGGCTTCGAGTCCTGCTGTTAATATCGATCCATCGTGTACATGTTAAATCTGTGTTGGTACTTAAACGCTTTCATATTCGTGGGGTGTGGAAGTGTGGAAAGTGGGGTGCTAGCTCAAGTGTCACCCACGTCATTTCCCCTCGATTCAAATTTACGAGGTTCTGTTTCCTGAAAATTGAGAAAACTCATGCAAAATTTAAATAAAGAAAGAATTAAAAGCACTATAATGCGATGAAGATTTATCGGACAATTTATAAGAATGATAATCCGGTGACTGTCACTTACATTTGTTCACTCTCATCCTTCAAACTCATCGGTGGTCTGTAGATGACTGACAGCTTCCACAGAAGGAACAAGTTCCCACACGCTGCTTTGAATCGCCTAGATACTTGTATCCAAAAAATATCTCCCTAGTTTCATTTCTTTACACATGAAATTGTTTTGAGTACGCTTCGTAATACCTTTGAAATGTCAAAGCAACATTGCGGTTTGCCTTGAGATTTTTGAAAGTGTGGTTATTACTTTAGTGAACTGTAGCACGAAATTATTTTAGAAAAAATCCAAATGATTTAGTTTCATATCATTTCATTTATTGCATCGACTTCCAATATGAAGTCTTTCGAACGAACTGAAATATTTGTACACTAGCATTCGAGTTGATACAAAACATTGCTGCAGCAACCCTATGCTTTGCCATTATTCGCTTACAATGTACCAGTTATTCTATAATTCGCCAAGCTGTGGCGCCACCATGCCAAAGTAGACGTTTACATGGGCATTGACAAAAGTTTCAAGGAAATTTTCAGTTTTGATGTTTAAATCATTCAAGAGTGTATACTCATTTTATTTTATTTATTATTATTATTATTATTTTTTTTTTTTTTTTTGCGTACGTGAAAATTTTCATAATTCGAATATATTTTTGCATCTGCAGAAATATACTATTGGTTGTGAGAATTCATATAGAAATATATTTAAGAACTTTTACATGTGCAAACAATAGAACTCGTTTAATAAAAGTGAATAAAACTGTTAAAATATGCTTATATTTGCTTTTATATATGTTAAGCTTTAAAAAAAAATTTTTTTAAAAATCGAGATTTATCGAGATTTATAATTTTTTATCTATAGCATTAATATTGAATAATTTAAAAAACAAATATATTTATTGCGTTGATAAATAAATTGGGTTTGCCTCGCAAAAATTTCTTTTTCTTGAAAGGGTTGAGCACATAAAATTGTTTTCTCATCAGTACCCTATAGAAGTGCTTCCCAACATTTTTTAGGCTACGGATCCGTCAACGCTTGATAATTTTACAGCGGCCCGCTGCAGAGGACGGGGATTGTTTATATGTAGATTGGTTTGACTTAATAACTTTAATTTAATTGTATTTAAATATGCCTTCATAATAAAATACAGTTTCGTCAAAAAATGAATATAAAGTGATTTCACATGGAATACAAATTGATTTCCATTAAAGGTCCCAGAAACCCGAGAGAAATTCACCACAATAAATAAAACTGAAATAATTTAATGTTCCTTGGGCTAGCTGGCACTGTTGGATCGGCGGACCGCTACCGGTCATCAACCCGAGGGTTGGAGACCGCTGCCCTACAGCAATGTTTATTGGAACAATAAAGTCGAACATTTCAAACTCTAAAAGAATTGGTTCGTTGAGTGAGTGTTTTTAATAACGTCGCACTTAAAACAACATGAAGTCTATTGGCGACAGACCTTGTAATTTTGAACCATGGGCAAAAGACGAAGACGATACCTGAGCGGGCTCCTCCTTCCAGACTTCTACACCAAGCCAACGTGAGAAGTTTGAGCCATGATAGATTTGACGTGCTAGAACAATATGCCAATGTACCACCAATAATAAATTTTAGAATAATTACCAAACCAATTAGAGCAATATACCAAACCACAAATAATAAATTGTAACACAACAAAAATGAAACGACTTTTTTCATTGATCCATTTTCTGGCACTGAATTAACGCTTTCTTCTTTCAGAATGCTCTATAAACAATCATTCTTTTCCCCGTCTGTTAACTAAAGAAGATTTCAGAAAATACAAATGTCTTTTGACCTCAAATTTCTGAAATTTTCTTCGACAACAGTTTGTGATTTTACAATAATTTTTTCTTTATTAATAATACATTACCATGAACCTTCTCAGTTCATATTAATAGAATTTTATAATTAATTACCACACACATTTAGAATCAATCAGATTGAATATGCAACATCCTAGCACATTTTATATTTGAAAATATGTAATGAGTGTGTCTTTATGGGTTTTAAAAAGGGGATACTGAATTTAATTAAAAAAATTGTAAATGTTTTTATCCCTCGAAAATAAAATGTTAGGTACTTTTCTGTTCACCGCCGCAGGTGATAAAGTAGCCAAAAACGATACAACCAATGCCAAACGGAATATTCCAAGTGGTAACCTTTTACCACCACATTTTCAAAATAAGTCGTGGTATTTTCTTAAAAGTAACGTCTTTTTCATAATACGTCAAAAATGGATAAAAATCAATGAGAAGTATTATTTATTAATATTTTTTATGCGTAGATTGTGTGTTTTCCCCTATAACGCGAACTTGGCTAGATTTGCGCGGGCAAAACGGAAAAGTACTAAAAGTTAATTACACTTGCAAGAACATCAGATATAATTCTGCTTCCCTCAGTACTCTTAAAAAATACTATTTTTTTCCCTTGCATATTCTTCAATACCATGACACTTATAACTATGATACTTTATTTGTTATTACTTATTCATTCATTTATTTTTTGTTCTCAGAATAATTACTGAAATAATGTCAGTCAAAAAACAATGAAATCGCCTCTGTGGAATGAATTAGATATGTTATTAAAAAACAATTCACTGGAACAATGGAAAAATTCTAAGTATTATCTTTTCGATTCAAAAACTCACAATTATGTTTTTGAGATCTCCTTTATTATTGTGATTGTTGTGTTCCGCCGACTGATTATTCCTTCAAGTTTGGTGAGAAAACTCTCAGAGTCCAAGTATGTCACAGAAAATAATTAATGATGATTGATCATTTTTAAGAAGCCATTTCGAATATTAATAATATGTCACACAGAATACGAGTTTCAAAAATAACTCAAAGATTAAATGCCTTTGATGGCTTTATCCAAGAACTATTATTAACTCGCCGTATGATTTTTGTGCGACATAAATACGACTAAACTAATTTGTGAGATCATTTGACAAAAACCTGCTGCCATTTCTCGTTTGGTATTTTTATCGTCAAAGAGCAATTATTTATTCACATTCTACGATATCCAAAGGAAAGCAGTCTGGTCCGAGAAAGTTCCAAAATGCCTGTAAGAAAACAGAAACGACAATTTTCTCCCGATAAATCATCTATAAATAACATAATTAAGAATTTCAACTTCACCGTCAAAGCAGCAATTGATTGAAAAAATACTTCCAATCTTATTTACATCACGTTCTGTAATTTAATCAAGATAAAAAAAAAAGTGTTTTTCGTTTACGAAACAGCTTTCCTGGTTCCTCCTAATAAAAATGTTGCCAACTTATGATGCATAAAACATAGCGCGATTTGTATCTCGGAAGAATTAAAGAGCCATTTTCCGAATTCAGCAGACGACAATTTTATTTTATTTTTTTTTTAATTCCAGAAACCTTCAGGCGAGACGCGACCTTGATTTCTGCCACTGTTCGTCCCACTTTTCAGAACTTTTGGAACTATTCTGGCCGAACGTTTCGCTTCGTTAAAGAATCGCGAACTAATCGGATATTTTGTTGACAGATTTTTGAGTTTCGAAAAGAACGAATGCCGAAAAAATAATAACAAATAAAGAATTCTTGTTCTTATTGGCTTCGTTTATTATTTTTTAAATTAGATTCTTCTGATCCATTGGACGCGTTCGATGAAATATAATCCGATTAAATCGAAAAGTTCGAAGAAACGAAAATAAATAATGATGATATCTCTTTTGCATTTTTATTTTATAGAACGAATTCTATCAAATGAGGCGGGTATTTTCTCAAATTTGGGTTAATGGTTGCTTTTCTTTTAATTTCGAATTCAAAGCTGTTCAGTAGTGAGAACAAAAAAATCTGGAAGAGAAAGATCAAAGATGTGAGTGTGAGTGCGCTTTAAAATCTAATGTATTTATATAAATAAACTTTTTTAATTCGGTTTTTGTTAAAGAAAAACCTTACTCGTAAATCTTTAAAAATTTTCTGCTAAATATAAACCATATTACTTTAAATGTCATTAAGCTCATAAGAATGATTGTGATTTTGTATTTTAAATCGGGTAAAGGTAAAAGTTCATGTCCGATTTGAAGCCGCATTAGACACAATATATTTTCAAGAAAAATAGTATTAACTAAGCAATTATGCACTCTCCATAATTTTCATATCTATCTCGCAGTGGTTTACTAATTTTCGAATTCTTTCCTTTTAAAATCTGCTTGCCTTCTCTTTAAAGAAAGTTCTAAAAGGACATGGCACCCAGTACATACTTTTTTTATGTGCAGTAAAATATGTTTAGCTCGAAAACGCTTAAGACGAAATATTGGTTTACACGAAATAATACAACGGTCTCGACAAACTACTATGTATATCCATGCATTTGTTTCTCTTAACACGAAAAAATTTCGCTTCTGGGAAGGAACACTTCATGAAATGTATGAGAAAGTTTCTGTATTATTGGACTGTCTTACTGTATCATCGGCAGAATTCGTTGCAGTAAATGATGATAATATGCGTACAGCCCCAATTATGGCAGACAAAGACATTTTGGAGCTTGTTCAAAGTTCGAAAAATGTCATTGATGCAGGTTTCAACGACGAAAATTAAATGAATATTACAGCGTTTGCTTCCACGTTATCCGAAATGAAGAATAACTTGAAAAAATGGGTAGTTATTTAGACGCATATTCCAATGGTGAAATAAATAACAAAATGGCCGACATCGAACAATTTCTTGACAATTTGATGCTAAGAAAGACAATGCAAAGAAAAATACCAGGTTATTTTTCAAAGACTCAATAAATGTTTTGTTTTTTCAAAAACTTTCAAAGTTTTGAATTAAATTTCATTTTTTCTTGTGAATGTTTTTTTATTGCATACATGCATCTATACATATCTATGTAAACAAAATGTACTTTTAACTAAATTCAGTGGCCAACAGTCCATGTTAGTTTATGCGACAATGAGTGCTGAAGTGCATGAGCAGATATTCCGGTCAGGTGGTCAGTCTGACAGGGAAACCTCAGCGTTTAGTTCCTAAGCAAACCTGGTACTCATTTATAGATCCCTAAACGGAGGAAAGGCTGAGTCGACCTTGCCCAGCCCGGGATTTGAATCTCAGACCTGTGGCGTGGAAGCGCAAAACGCTACCACTCAGCCACTGGGCTCTATCAAAATATATTCTAGTAAACATAATTTTGTTGTTGTTTCTTATACCACCTGTCTGACGTAGTCAGATCAAAGCCCACGAAATTCATCATGGCATCGGGCTATATTGTACGCCTGTTGTTAGCCGTAGCTTTGAACACCATGCAGATGACAGTACGATTTGGCTCGGTTCCACCCCAATTTTGAGAGAGAACCCCCTTGGAATGGTCAGGGGCTTCCCACCTCTCTTCCCCTTCCACCCACTTCCCGAGAGGACTTGCGGCTCGACGGCTATTTAGAGTATCCCCATGCCGCGAAGGCACTATACGTTTACAAACACCCATGCCTTCTCCGGGATTCGAACCCAGCCCCAACGGCACATCAGTCAGCGTCGCTAACCACTAAACCGGATGGGCAACACTTAGTTTTGTTAAATATGTGTTTGTTTTTGCAATATCCATTAACACAATTTCTTTAGCACACAAAAAAAATACTTCAGTCTCCTCAGTTTTGTGTTAAACGATTTTCACTGCATCTGTATGAAAGCATTTATTTGTGCCCTATTTGAAGCACATGAAATATATATTTCGTAAGAAAAACACTATTTTTAAACAAACAATTATTTTAAATTTTTTAAAAGTATTATAATATTTTAAAATTCTTACAACTTAAAATTTTTTAAATAGTTTAACAATTTTTTTCTAATATTCTTACAAGTGTTTCTCAGAATTCTGTGCACGGGATTGTTATTAAGAGTGATTATTATATTTTTACAGTTGTTTTCGTTATATTTTTACAGTACTATAAAAAAAAACCCAGCTGTATCTAATGTTCATGACATGAAGAAGTAGCTACTCATATAAGTCTTTATTTCATTATTTTCATTCATAAATCACGAAGCATGTTATACAAAACAAACTAGAAAAAGTTTCAAAACTTCATACCAAATTTTTTTTTAAAAAAAGCCTTTGCATTTTAAATACAATATTTTAGAGAAAAATTAAGAACCCGAGAAAAAACTATTTGAAGAGTTTTAAAGGTCAGAAATATATGAAAAGGCTTAGCGCAGACGTTGTCATATGTTCTTGTTTCAGTTTTTTTGCTTCGACATTCTGTTGAAAAAAGTTAAATACCTGGCTAAATAACACGTAGCTATAACTGCGGAGTTTTGAAAATATTTAGAAAAGTCAAACAATTAAAATGAGGTAGAATGAAGTTTTTAATTTCTTCCAGAGATCAGTTTCTTTTTCTATTCAAAATTTGCTGCTAATTTGCAGAGAATGAAGATAATATTCTGATGGTGAAAGTTCAAGAGAATATGCTGAGTGTTTGGATTTTCTTACCATTTTAATTCCCTAAGTTTTTGCAGTTTCTGTTGAGCGACACATGATCTACTGTCATCGATTGTAAAAGATGATGCCTTATTGATAGACCAAATTTGAGCATTTTTCAAGGAGTTGGACCACCTTCCAGTTGAGTGAGTTTCTTACAGTAGTTTTCTGTAGTTATTTCTGATGAAGTGGCGGAAACTGTGTGTGTGGTAAAACAATTACTTCTCTGTTATCAACAGAAGTTTAAGAATACTTTCATTGAACGTAATTTAACATTTGATACGAATTCTGTTCTTTTATTTCCATGCTTATATCTTCTTTCACTTCCAATCATGATTTTCTCCAAGAAAATTTTATCTTGCTGGCAAAGCAAACAGAGGTATTTGTGTAGAAACATGGTTCAGTTTGCTTTATTCTGTCAAAACTTTCGGAACCCATATATCGAGTTTCAAAATGGCAAGATATTTTGAATGGTGAAATGCAGTCGAATTGTCGATTAGTAATCCCTAAGACATCTTTTCGGTATTATAGTAATCTACAGATTATTATTCTTTAAGTTACGTTAAAAGTCGTGGCCAATGCCAGAACTTTCCCCAGAGCAAAGTTTATCGTTTCGGTTCGAAGTCATCATTTCGAATTCGTCTAAATCACTTTTTTCTTTACTGATCCAAAGAGCTGAAACACGATCCAATCAAAGGTCTTAAATACTTTTGTTTTGCAGCACCAGTACTAAATCTTTTTTTAAACTCATCTAAATAAATAAAAAGGAATGATTGTGTGTGTCTGTATGTCTCTTATGCCTTCCTAAACCGTTCATCCGATTACGATGAAACTTAAGGGAATGGTTGGAAGCATGCCCTTGAAGGTTTCTGAGTTAGTAAAATTGACCTATAAGGGGCGTTAGAAATAAATATTCCCGCTTTTGAACTATTCGACCTACAAACTTGAAATTTGGTGGGCATGTTCCTCTCACGGAGTAGAGGTCATCTACAAAAATGGTTTTACGAAAATGAGCTCTAAGGACGTTTGAGATAAATATTCCCGTTTTTGAACTATTAGAACTACAGAAATTGAAATTTGGAAGACCTGTTCCATTTATAAAGTTGAGATTCGCTACACAGGGGTTTTACAAATATTGAAACTCAAGGGGTGTCGCAAGGGCTTAAGAGGAGTTATACATAAACGTAGGATATCCCATGGAACTTTTTCTTTTTGTAAAAGGTTAGATCATATCCCTTTGCAGAGAACGGCAATTTTAGTCAAAAACAGCATTCCACAGCATCGCCATCTAGCGTGCTTATTAGAACGCTGACGCCATTGTTTTCGTCAGAGGCCCACTAACCATCGACTACGAAGCACCGTTTTAGCGCGTCCGCTCTCTTTCGCCACCACTGGCGGTAAGTTGCGATCCCATCACATAATGAGTTTTATTTAATCTCTAACGTCCTCCCAGAAGGGACTGACTATCTATTATATTAATGTCTACTTATATAAATGTTCCTATATAAATGTCTGCATGTTCTAATTTCTATTTTGTAAATATTCCCCCTGTAAATACTCTCCTATAATTCGTAATAAATTATTTAGTTTCTTTAAACTATGTTCTCTATTCTATTTTTCAACGTTTACCCATGCATCGTAAGAAACCCTAGACACCCCGCCAAATAAAACCCCCGCTATCTGAAGAATCTAACTTTTTTGGAAGATTTCGGTTAGATTCCCACATAAATATTCCTGATTTTGAAATATTAGACCCTTACATGCTAGAAATTTGGTAGAAACTTTCCTTTCATGAAGTAGAAATCCGCTACAAAAAGTGTTTTGAGAATCGACCTGAAAGATCATTGCGAGGGCTTAAGAGGTGTCAGAAAAAATTTTACCGCTTTTGAACTTTCAGACCTAAAGACTTAAAATTTTGTTGGCATGCTTTTTTAAATTTTTTTTAATGTAATAGATACGCTAAGAATGGATTTTTTTGGAAATTGACTCCTATTGATGGGGGGGGGGATAGAACTATAAAATACTCCTGCAAAAAGGGCTATAAAAATTTTTCGTTATCGAACTACTACTTACCGTAATTAAATATAGCATGCATATTACTTTTGCTGAATGAAAATTTGCCAAGAAAGCATTTTACGGAAATCGACCCTTATGGGAGGGAGAAGGAATCTTTTGCGGCGTATGGATAAAAAAAATACTCGTTATCGAAATACTAGACTTAAATTGATGGAATTTGGTACGTATGTATCTGTTGTTGAATTGAACGGGTCTTACAGAAATTGACCCTCAAAAATGGTTATTGAAGCTTACTGATAAAAAATTTCGTTTTTGATCTATTAGATTTAGACTTGAAATTTAGTAAGCATGTTTATTTTATTGAGTAGATATCCAGTAAAAATGTGTTTTGTGGAAATCCTCTTAAGAGAGAGTTATAAAAAAGTAAAAGATAATTCTACTTCAATTTTAGAAATTATTATTTGGAAGTTCTGCCATTTTTAAATCAAGAATTATGAAAGTATTTTTTCATACAATCGAATTCTTAATTCTTAGATATCAATATATATATATATATATATATACAGTATGTATTCGTACATCATTATGAAATACTCAACAAAACGGGGGGGGGGAGTATCTCATAAGATCCAAAACACAACTTTTCATTTTCCATTTTGCATATTAACATTACAAAAAAAAATAAGTTTAAATAAACTTTTTACAACGTTATGATAACTAACAACGCTTTTAGTTAATTATCTGTTAATTATTTGTATATAAAAGGAAGACACGAGTGCATATAATTCTCACCTTCTATTTAAATTTGACAGTACCTTTTGCAAAGTTGTTTCTATCGCTTTTTTTTTTAACTTTATATATTCTTATTTTTGCTTTATATATGCTTCAAAATGAGCAGCCTGAAGTACATCGTCACTTCAAAATTATTATTCAACGAAACTTGAAAAATTATAAAAATGGACAAAGTTAAAATACAATTGTGTTGTAATTTTATATCGAAATAATCAAAGCTTTCAAAGATTTATTACCTTTACTGTTACCAAACGTTAATCGAACTGCTAATTCCTAATAAACGAAAGAAGGAAATAAGAATGTTAAATAACTTCTATTATTTTTACACAAAAGTAATTACATGTTTTACATACATTTAAAGAATAATTTTTCCCACGCTTTGAACTTGTCATTCAAGAATTGTTTATGATTCACATAAGCTTCTCTAAACCTAGATTCACTTATTCAATTTGCATTTTAGGAATTTTCAATAAGGAAAATGAACTATTCGATGTTTTTCTTTTTTACTTTCGTATTTTGCTTCGCTGGAATTCCTATTTAAATTATCAATTTTCATTACTGTATTTTAGGTTAAAAGTTATAAATACCTGTAATTTCAAGAAATATATGCAAAATGAATGTATTTCACGAAAATATATTCATTTTAGGTTAATTAGTACAAGTAAATAGAAAGGTAAACGTACTCTTGAAAAATGGTTTTTAAACACAATTTTATATTTTTTTGTACTTAAATTAGTAAGACGCTTATAGTTGAAAGTTTTTCGGATTGTATATAATTAAAATGCTAGAAAAGTATAAAAAGATATTCTTATCTTATATGTATAATAACTTGATTAACAATTATTTTAAGAAGTTAGTTTAAATTAGCATTTGTTTTGTAAATTTACCAAAAAAAAAAAAAATCAAAAATTCAGATATTTTAAATTTAAATATGACAAGAACTTTAATATGCGATACACATCAAAAATACGAATTAAATTCTGCTATAATTAAATTTCAATAATTCTTCTCTCTATCACCTGGAAATGATTTACATTAAATAAATATTTATTCGAAGTTAATTTAGAGTTGCCATTTCTTACCTAATTTTACTTTTCAATAATATTTTATCATGTACTTAATAGTGTTTGCGATTTCCAGACCACATCGTTACTGGAATCCTTTTATTTTAAAATTGTTAAGTGGGTGAAATTCTCGTGATTGTACGAACTTATCAGGGATGGAATGATCATTTTAGTTCAAGAGTGCTTATGTCAATTGAATCTTTAAATGTCAAAACAGAATGAAAAGATAAATATCGGTTAGATATCCATAATTTTATTTAGTGTAAGGTAAATTCAGATTAATTACATTAAAAAATGCATGTTAATTTGATTCAATGATGTTTCAAAAATTCTTTTGTCTATTACATTGGTATAAGATTGTATCGTAAATTTACAGCGAGTTAATCAGTTTTGTTTTAGTCATTGTTTAACAAAGTTTACATTGTTTGAACAAAGAAATAATTTTTGCTTCAATATAAAAGAAAAAAGAATTTTCCTTGAATTCTTTTCTATCTTTTCATTTTGAATGCGGGATTGTATATTGCCATTAAGAATATTATTCGCAATTGAGCTTTAATAAATCCATTAATAATTATGTATATCTCTAAGTAAAATCTGTGACAAATTCTTCGTCTTCAAAGGCGATTCTCACTACGTATTTTAAAAAAATAATAATGAAGATATTTCCGATATTAATCTTAAATTGAAATCAACATACGCGGTAAAATACAATGAATAAGAATTAAAGCTTATCCCATTTTTTCCATTTAAATTATTAAAAGAGTTACAAGCATATGAACTAATATAATTTTCTACAAAGATAAAATAATTCAACAATAGCTTGGATTATCCCAATTGTTTCGTTGTAACAATGCTTTGGCTGATAGGAACATTTGCATGGCTAAATAAATTAACAACTGCCGGAACCAATTCAGACCTATTACATAAGGCGATTTAGTACAAGGCCTCAGAACATTATGCCGTAAAACTTACGTTATATAAATCTATTAAATCAAATTTATTTTTCTTTTAAAGGATTGAGGGTAGAATTTTATTTAGATTTATCTACGTAATTTGCTTATGAATCTTGTATTTTGTAGTAAATTATTTTATTATATTCATAGATTTAATCTTAAAATAATAATGCAGTAACTAATTTGCAATTAATTATTAGTGGCTGTGTTTATCTTTGATAACCCTTATCTTGTATTTGCTGAATTTTTCAGCTTGTGTTTAATTCCCAATATAATTCAAATGAAATTGAATAAAGAACATTAGGATATTGAAGCATATTTGATTTGCATTTTGTTCATTTTTGCGATGTTAATTTCATAAATAGCAGTAAGGCTTACTATTATGCTTTATTTCTCATTTATTCAGTGTGGTTTAATTCTGTGGCATCGATTTTACTTCATTTATTAAGGTAACCATGACATCATACACATTCAAAAAATCGATTTTGCAATTTTAGTATTAACAAGTAATATAAAAAAACTTTTTAAAGTCAATTCCCACTTTGAATGGATGGATAGAAAGTGTTTATTTACGTTTGAAAATTTGAACAAGATATATATATATATATATATATATATAATGAATATGAAAAAATGAGTATTGGCAAATACAGGTGAAGGTTGGCTAGCCGCAAAACTTTGTTTAAACCTACAATCCTGGTTCCTAAAGCCAGGAGTTTGCTATAGTACTACTGTGGCTAATATATACTTTCACTATATTGACTAGTTATCTTCTTAAGCTTATACCTATTTTGTGTATATATATATATATATATATAGGGAGAGAGTGAACTAATAGTAGGAATTTGAAAAAAGAACATAATTTATCTGCATTGTTGTAACAATGCACACCCGGTTTGGCTAATTTGGCTGAAAAACCAGTAATTAATTTAATTAATTA